>PVKA01017486.1:0-45668 GCA_004027165.1 Ctenomys sociabilis
TGCATGATATATATCTCCTTATTTCAAAAAAATCCAGATCATAATCACACTGAAATTAGTGTGAAAATGAATAGGATATTCAGAAATAGTCAAAGATAAAAGTGAAATCCCATGCTCTTGAATAATTTTTCATAGAGAAAAAATATGTGTATAAATTATTTAAAGAAGAAAGCAATAGTGCACATTAACAGATTTGAAAAATGGAAAAATCATAAAAGATTATAATAATTTAAGTCTCTACCAATCCTTCAACATTTAAAAGAGTGATAATGTGAAGAATTTGTAACAACCTAGTCAGCTTCTGAGACTATTCCCTCCCAAGCCTCAGTTTATCTATCAAAATATTTGATAACCAAAAATACTTGATTTCAGTTTCTGCAGAAATCATTCCAGATATTTCATCTTTAGAAAACATTTTTCACCATTTTCATACACTTAATATTTTCCTTTAAACTTATTTCTAACTAAAGCTCTAATAAGCTAAAATGCCCATATTTGAATATGTTTATCTAAGCCCAACAAAGTAATTTACGATGGCACACGATAGGAAAAACAATTTATCTTCACTTGTCAAAGCAAAGATACAGTATGGTAAATTTATTATCAAAATCATTTTAGAGATATTCATCATAACATAAAATTTTCCTCCATCTTATCAAATAAGAGTTGAATTATCACTATATCACCAAATACATCAGGTTTCTGGAGAGAAATTGAAGAAAATGGTAATTATGTGTGCATTCCAGTACAATATTGACAAATTCAAACATGTACTTCAATCTACATATAAAAATATCCCTCTAAATATTAAGTTAATTAACCAATTCTTATTATTTATCAAGATTAGAGAGAAAGTAAATGGGAGATAGCTTTGAGAAAGAAACTTAATTTTGTTTTTATATAAATATTTTAAGTACTCACAATGTACATATATTTCAATATTTCATAATTCTAAACTTATAAAAGACTAGTCATTTCATTTTCTCCTAAAGCATAATTTATACCAATGAATAAAATGAAAATAAAACCTCACAATACACTGTTCTTAAAATATGTAGCATTAAATTGTGTCTACCACTGTCAGTGAAAAGCAACACATAAAATTTTCTAATGTAATTAATTTGTAGAACAAGAAGGTATAGCAGTTCTTATCCAGTTATACAGTAGATAATACACAAAGATTTTGCTGAGATCCCACTGACCATTGTCTTTGTACAAAGCAGTCAGAATGGAATCCATTCTGATTACCAGTTTCATATAAAAATGCTAATCCATGAATGTTCAAATTGGCTAGATGAAAGATCGTAGATAAAACTGACAATATTCCCCTAAGGCGTAGCACTCAAATACTAAAGGTAAAATAAAAACACCAATGCAATTTAAATTCTTAGTTAATATTTTTCCATTTCCTCAAATCCTCTTCAATCCCTTTTCTCAGAGTATCAACATTATAAAAATGGCCAAGCTCCCAAAACTGTTATACAGATTCAATGCAAACCCAATTAAAATACCACTAGTATACCTCATGGAGCTAGAGAAAACATCTCTCAAATTCATTTGGAACCAGAAGAGACCCAGAATATCAAAAATAATCCTGGGAAAGAAAAAAAAAAGGCAGGAATTACCACAATCCTGACCTGAAACTACCCTATAAAGCTATTGTGATTAAAAAAAAAAAACAATGTGGTACTGGCAGAGAGACAGACTGAGGCTCAGTGGAGCAGATTAGAAGATGAAGCATGACTGCAAACACACTCAGCCACTTTTTCTTTGATATAGGGTCAAACATACTTACTGAAAGGAAAATTGCCTCTTTAATAAGTGGTGTTGGAAACACTAGCTTTCCACATGCCAAAGGCTAAAACTAGACCCATGCCTATCATCATGCACAAAGCTATGGTCAAAATGAATCAAAGATTTAAATTTTTAAATAGAAACACTAAATCTTTCTCATTGATGTTGTTGTATTTTCGTACAGGGCCTACAGAGTCTCACTACACAGATCAGACTTGCAGTGATCCTCCTGTTTTCAACCTCCCAAGTGCTGGGATTACAGGGATGCACCACCATCTAGTCTCAGTCACTGTCTCAACATGCCCCGGGGGTGAAACCAGCATGACAGGCCAGGGGATCAAACCCGGGTCCCTGCATCTGCCTAAATAGACCGTTAGTCCAGTGAGCTATCTCACTGGCCCTTAGAAATGATAAATCTTCTGTAGGAAAATTACATAGAAATATTAAAGACAAGGGGATAGGTAAAGAGTTCATGAACCAAAACCAAACCACATGAGAAATACTGCAAAGAATCAACAACTGAGATCTGATCTTTTCGAAAAGTTTCTGCGCTTCAAAGCATATCTCTAACAGAGTAAAAAGAAAACTCATAAACTGGGAAAAAATTATAGTCAACTGTCCCACCAATAAAGGCCTTCCATCTAGCACTTATAAAAAAAATTAAAAAGTTAGGGCTCCCAAATTCAAAGACATAATCCAAAAATGGACATCTGAAACAAATGTCCACTGCTCAGGGGAAGAAATACAGATGACAAGTAAATATATGAAAAAATGTTCAACATCATTAGTCATTTCAGAAATGCAAATTAAACCATCTCACCACAGAAAGAATGGTTAACATCAAGAAGTCAGCCAATAACAAATGCTGGAGGGGCTGTGGAGAAAAAGGTACCCTTCTTCACTGTTGGTACTAGTGAAGACTGGTACAACAACTATGGAAATAAGTATAGAGACTGCTTCAAAAGGTAGGACTGGAGATCCCATTCAAGCCAGCTATTCTCCTCCTGGGTATTTTTTCAGAAAAACTGAAAACCTCATATTGTGATATATGCGCACCCATGTCTATAGCACCACAATTTGTCATAACTAAATCCTAGAAACAATCCAATCGCCCATCAACCAAAGAATGGATACAGAAGGTGTGGTATTTTTACACAATGGAGTATTATTCAGCTATAAAAAGGATAAATTTCAGTCTTTTGACAATAAATGGATGCAACTATAGGACATACTCTTAAGTGAAACAAATTTGACCCACATTTACAAACATCATATTGTCTCCTTTGTGTGAGAACCTGAAAGAGAAAAATGGAATCTTAAGGTTACAATGGATACTGGGAAAAGGGAATGAACTTGTTCAAAAGGAAAGAGTTACTGAGTTGAGGAGAAGGACAAGAGTTGGAGTGTGGGAAAGAGATTTATCTAGGTATGTAAGCAGGGTGGTTGGGACAACTGTACTGTCTTGTATATTGAAAGGCACAGACAATATTTTGTTTTGTCTCCTTTCTTAAATTGTTTATATTTTTTGTATTAATTGCTTATATAAGTCTTTATGTTTTTTCTTCTCCAATTTTACATACATATATCTGGTATATGAATAGCTGGGATAAAAAATTATGTGTTATAACAAATACCATAAAATTCACATTTATTTGTTAAGTGAAATTCTGTATCACTTGTAAATTTTTTCTGTTTTAATCCTAATTTGTACTCCTTTTAAAAAATGGAAAACAAAGTCTTAAAAAGATGAAGAGATTTTTATAAAGTTCTTCATGTGTAGCTGATGGATATGTCTGACAATACAGATTTGTGTGCAGAGCTATACTTACACATTGTTAAGCCACAGAAATGAGAAGTTAACCAGGATACACAACAGAATATGCACATACAGAACTCACATCCTCATCCTTCCTAAACACATTTTCACCATGGTAGTAGCATATGAGCAGTGACCTGGAAGGAGGAATTATCTGGTCATCATTCAAGCCCTGAAAAACTAACAGCTAATACCCTTTCTGGGAAGTCAAAAAGGTTTACACTACCAGTAGAATTGTCTTTCAAGTGCAGCTTCTAAGTTGGAAAGGAGCTGAGGGGAAAAGGAGAACCACTGCATAGGAAACTTTTTTCTGTTTACTCTCAGTATGCAGATTTTAGTTAAACAAAGTAATTCTTATCTAATTGTCCTCATCTACGTTTACACCCTTGAAAGATAAAACGAAAATATGACTTTATTTTCTGTTTAAAAAGTAGCACTAGGAATATAGCTTGAAGTTCTAATTGCCCACCTGGCAAGCACAAGGACCCAGGTTACAGCCCAGCCAGAAAATTAGGCGTGGTTAGACATGACTGGGGAGGCTGAGACAGGAAGCTGCGTAACAAGACTGTGCACCAAATAAATAAAAAATGATTAAAAAGACTTTAAAAAGGTGGTAGGGCAGCCAAGAAAGGAATCTCAGAAGAGAAAGTGAGGAAAGACTGAAGAAAGCCACTAAGCAAATTGATTTTTGGGCCAATAATATGTCAGAAGATTTTGTGAGAAATGGCTACATTGATTCATTAATATTTTATTTTTTTCTTTTCTCCCCTTTGAGCATAAGTAGTGAAGAGTTCACGCTATGTAACTGGAGAGCAGGCATAAGGACAGCATAAAAACAGAGACATGGGTAATGTATATAGCTACTCCTCCTAAAGAGAAACTGAATAATCTAGCCATCCTCCGCACAGATATGTATCACACATGTTCATGAAATTGTATGACAGTTTGAGTTAAATAAAAAATGACTTTGGCCATCTGGTTAATAAGGGATTCAATGACCATGGAGAATTAGACTTATTCTCAGTAGTACAAGGGTTGTTTCTTTTTTTTTAATTTTATTGAGAAGAAAAGTTTCTATGAGACAGATTCAAAATAGGTTGGTAGGAGACATCCAACAAGTAATACATCGCACAAAGTTGTCTTTGCAGCAGTCATTCATAACACATGATGCAAACATGAAAACATGTCCAAACACTATTAGTACAATTATGTCTTCTTATTGAATTAAGAGAAAGTCGCTATATATCTATACTAACTATTTTGTATATGCAGTTACAAAATGGTCCTTCAGTCATATCACCACTTTTTCTTTAGTTTCATCAGAGCTGAGTGTCCCATTGCCATCCAAATATTCTAGGTGCATGAATTCAGTAAAATATTCCAATATAGTCCAGCAGTCCACAATAATAGTGGGTTATTCACAGGACTTGGAATGTCTGAATCTGATTACATGAGCCTTACACAGTTCAGCATATTAACATGGCTTTACTTTTTATATTTTGTTTTTACACTGTTAATCTGGATGTTAACACCAAGATAAAGCAAGACCTATATAATAAATAAATGTAACTTGTGTATCTGATAAGGTCAGTCAGGTACCCTCATGGTTTACCCTGCAACCCTGCACTGCACTTTGTAGATCCTTTGTCAGTGCCAGCCATGTGGATGAGTCGTGGCCATTGCTTGACTAATTTATTCTTGTGAAAGCCTGAGAGAAAGTTTTCTCTCCATCTGATTCTCCTTGGCACAATATACATCACCAACCACATTCCTCTGTGGCTCCAAAATCCCCTTGATCAGAAAATTTGGGTCACAACTGAGTTACATAATGTTACAGTACAGGTTCTCCTATGTCCTGAGTCTTCACTGAACTTAAAGGGCTAGGGCCAAAATGTTGGCTGTCCTTTCAGCCCTTCTTTTTCTCTAATTTTTGGTCTGTGAATTTATGTTGTTAACCCTCCAGAAGAGAAGCTTATTATTGCCCTACAACGTATGTGGGTGGGTTTAACTTCACTATCAAACACCTGAGGCATAAGATGAAGCATGTATTTTCCATCAAGAATTGATATGTTAAATTTTAAGTCTCCACTGAATATGGAAAAAGAATTTAAAAAATATAAAAATATGAATAAACAGTTACATATTTTTACACAGTAAATTAGAAATTTAACCATATATAGTATTGTAGCAAGATAGTCTTCTGACTTTCTTTTCGTCTCTTTTTTCATTTATTATCTTTAAAAAAAAACACTTGGGATACAATTTCGGCTTAATTGGTATGTGATGAAAAGCAGTATATATTTAGAACACCAGAATGACAGGCATTCCAAGCATGGCCCCCACTATTACACATTGCTGTCTTCAGTGCAGTTGCTCAGTTCACAGGTATCAGCATATATAGTTAATCAGAGTGAGAATCCCACCAAGTAACTGCTAATTTCAACAACCTGCTGACAGTGCTCAGCATCATTGCCTTGCCTGTCTTGTATATATAAATGTATGGCTTTGCCTCTGTCATGATTACTAGAGTTTCTCCTTGCCTTCTTTTCATTGTCTAATCCTTAAGTTCTTGCTTTCCCTTTAATTGTGCTATGCCTTTCTATTTGTATTTCTTCATTGGAGCTGTTATACTAGGGAGACTACACAGTATTTACACATGTGGGTCTAGTTTATTTCACTTATAAGTATATCTTCAAGTGACATCCACTTATATATGAAGGCTTCAAGTTATCATTCTTTAATACTCCATTGTATAAAAATACCACATCATTTTCATCCATTCTTCAGGTGACAGGCATCTTGGTTGTTTCCAAGATTTGACTATCTCAAATTGTGCTGCTATAAAAATAGGTATACAAACATAACTATGATATGATATTTTCAGTTCCTCTTGGGAAAATTCCCAGTAGGGGAATAGCTGGTTTGAATGGGATTTCCAGTCCTAGTTTTTGAAGGAGTCTCCACACAGATTTTCATAAAGGTTGCACCAGTCTACATTCCCTCCGGCAGTGGAGAAGTGTTCTTTTTTCCCAAAAGCCTCTCCAACATTTCTTGTCGATTTGCTTATTTTATTTTCTTTTTCCGTTTTTGTGGAACCAGCGATTGAACTTGCCAGGGAAGCACTTACTCCAGTGAGTCATCTCCCCTGCCCAGTTGATTTGTTTGAGATAGACATTCTTTCTGGAGTGAGATGGTATCTCACTATTGTTTTAATTTGCATTTTACGGATGGCTAATGACATGCAGAATTTTTTCATGTATTTATTTGCTTGTTTAATTTCAGCCTCTGAGAAGTATATGTTTATCTCAGATAGCCATTTCTGGACTAGGTCTTTAAATTTGGGGGCTTTAATGATGTTTAGTTCTTTACATATTCTAGGGACCAGACCTTTGTCTGAATGTTTGTCTACCCAAAGTTTTCCAAATTTGTGGATTGTCTTTTGACTTTGTTGGTAATTTCTTTTGATGTACAAAACTTCTCAATAAGAGGAGATCCCATTTGTTAATCCTTTCAAGTGTTACTCGTGCAATTTGATTTTTATTCATGAACTCTTTGCCTATCCCTGTCTTCAAGAGTACCTGCTATTTTCTCTTCCAGGAGATTATTTCTGTTTTAATGTTCAGATCTTTAATCCATTTTGACTTTAGCTTAGCATGGTGATAGACCTCAGTTAAGATTTGGATTTTGGCATGGAGAGAGCCAGTTTTTCCAGCAACATTTCTTAAAGGGGCTATCTTTCTTCCAGTAAGCATGTTAGGCCCCTCTGTCAAAGATCAGGTGGCTGAGTGTCGTTTCTAGAGGCTTCTGCATCTTCTAATTAATTCCATTGATCCTTAGGCCTATTTATTTGCCAGTACCATGCTGATTGGATCACGGATGAAATTAAACAAGAAATTCAACAATATCTACAATTCAATGAAAGAAGCCCTCAGAAGGAAATTTATAGCTATGAACTCACACATTAGGAAAACTGAACAGGAACAAATAAACACCCTTATGTTGTACCTCCAACATCTAGAACAGGAAGTGCAAACCAAACCCAAAGCCCAAAGACAGGAAAAAAATCTTAAAGATTAGAGCAGAAATTAATACAATTGAGATGAAGAAAACAGTTCAAAGAATTAATGAATTCAAAGGCTGGTTCTTTGAAAAATTAAATAAAATTGATCAGCCCCTGGTTAACATCATCAAGAAGTGGAAAGAAAAAATTCAAATAGAAGCAATAAGGAATGAAAAGGGTGTAATTACCACAGACCCAGTAGAAATTCAAAACATTAACAAAAGATACTTTGGGAACCTTTACTCTCACAGAATAGAAGACACAGAAAAAATGGACATATTAGGGCCAGGGAGATGGCTTACAGGAATAAGTGCTTTCCTGGCAAGTGCAAGGGCCTGAGTTCAATCCTGGGTACTGCCAAAATTAAAAAAATAAAAAAAAAACAACAACAAGAAATGGACAGATCCCTAAATAGGAATAAATTATCAAAACTGAATGAAGAAGATATAACAACTTTCAATAACTCAATAACAGACAATGAAATATGAAATGTAATAAAAAAAATCTACCGACAAAGTAAAGTCCAGGTCCTGATGGATTCACAGCTGAATTCTGTAAGAAATTTACACAAGATATAATCCCAATATACCTCATACTTTGCAATGAAATTGAAAGGGAAGCAGTCTTCCAAAATTCATTCCTGGAAGCAAGTATTGAACTGATACCAAAACCAGGGAGAGATGCAACTAAAAAAGAGAACTACAGGCCAATCTCCCGCATGAACATAGATGCAAAAATCCTCAATGAGATCCTAGCAAATCGAATAGAGCAAATCATCAGGAAGATCGTACACCATGACCAGGTAGGATTCATCCCAGGAATGCAAGGATGATTCACTGTATTCAAATCTATAAATGTAACATACCATATCAATAGAGCCAAAACTAAAAACCACATGATCATCTCAATTGATGCAGAAAAGGCTTTTGACAAAGTCTAACACTCATTCATGTTCAAAGTCCTACAGATAATTGCAATAGATGGCCTTTACTTCAATCTAATAAGGGATGTTTCTTACACTTAAGTTATCCATACAATTTTATGCTTCATAAACAATTTACACTAAGCTTTGTGAACAAATGGATATGCTGCCCTATGATTAGGGAAAAAGGAATGTCCATGCTATTGTAGCGATCTTCCTATGTAACCAGAAACCAAGTACAGCTTGCTCTTGTTCCTCCTGGCTGGAGCATTTCAGAAATGCTAACTGTATCCTCATCGAACTTACAATGTACTCACATTTTCTCCTATACCTTCAATAGTCTCTCATTTCACTGTGGTAACTACTGTCTTTAAAGTGTGTTGAGCTTCTCATCAGAGAAATAATTCTCTAACGGTTATCTCCTAATCTTTTGGTAAGGATTTTCTCATTTAACTGTATTTTAACTACCTCGAAAATTTTTACAGATACCACCTTTACCTAAAAGTTACAGTAATTAAGCAAAATGTTCCTGAATGCCATACAGCAAAATTGTTGGAAGGTTATATTTTATTGCATATTAAATTGGATTTTTTAGGAGTCTCTTCCAACGTCCTCACCCTTCAACACTCCTCATCCATCTTGCCTTGCTCTTCTCTCCCACCTTCCCCTCACCACCTTCCTTTTTATCCTCTTCCTCTTCTTCATTCATCTTCTTCTTCCTCTTCTATTCCTTTTTCCTCTTCCCTTTCTCCTTCCTTTTTCTTCTCCTCTTCCCACTTTCTTTCTCCATAAGCAACATAACTTAATATTTTAAAACATTTTTTTCTAATTTATAGACTTTAGATTTTGTCAGTTATACTAAACATGATCCCTATATAAAATTCAAAATTGTATATTAACTCATCAGATTCCCTTTCTCCTTTAATTGGAAAGCTAGCCTTCCTCTGCAGTTCATGATAGGTATTTTTTAATAATTTTATTGAGAAGTAAAATCAATGAGACAGTTTCAAATCCAATTAGTAGGAAAGTTTCAATAATTAATACATTGCATATTGTTGTCTTACTGGTTATTCATTGTACAAGATGCAGAGATGATATCCTGTCCACAAACACTACTAGAACAAAACTTTCTATTCATTGAATTAAGAGAAAGTAGCTGCATTTGTATCCTAGCTATTCTGAATATACAGATACAAAATAGTTGTTCATTTGTATCCTCTTTTTTTGTTTAGTTTTGTTTTTTGTTTAGTGTCAGGTATGGGTATTCCATTGTCATTTAAATATTGTAGGTGCATGAATATGATAGGTATTTTTGAAGCTATTTTCTCAAACTTTATTAATTTTTATTCATCCAGAGTTTCTTTATAATTACACTGACTGTTTCCCTAATGATTACACCTAGATCATACACCTTCGGCAAAGATACCACAGAGACAGTGCTAATTCTGAAGTCATAACAGCAGAGGGTGCACGCTGGGCTTCTACCATTACTACTGATATTCAGTTCTTAGGTAAAATATTATTTACTGATTCTGATCTTCTGTGAAGTTGTCCTTTTATACTTCGAATTAGAACATATATCCTGAGCTCTCTGGACTGGGCTCACTCATGTATACCACCTTACTCACTTAGGTGAAAGAAGACACTGGAATAGGAAAGGTGTGCCCTTTGTTTATTTGGAAAAAAAAAAAATAAAAAAGTGCGTTGTGGAAAAATCCTTTGAGGGTGGGGAGAATAAGCTTTGTGATGGAGATCTGCCCTAGAGGCCTATTCCACAATTGTTACTATCACTGCCCACTGGCAAAACAGGTAAAGGAATCTTCCTGGATCCTCATCAGGAAAATGAGTGTGCCTTCTTAAAGAAAAGACTAGGTATGTATACACAACAATGACAGACACTATAGCTCCTAGAAGTTTCTAACTGTCCATGTACTCTAGTTTCTCCCTCTGGCAATTTATCTAATTTACTGTTTAATGTTCCTACTCATTAGTGGATCTAGTTGTTTCTGCTCAGTGCACTGTCTCAGATGTTGTATTTCTGGGCATTCACCTGTTTCTTCCAGCATAACAGTCATAGTTCGCTATCTGACTTTAGTTCTCTCATACATACAAAAAAATTCACTAGTTTTTCCAGATTTCTTCCTTGTAAATATGAAAATGAAGACTTCTAGACCTCTTTTACAAGAAGCAGTTAAAGCCAGAATTCAATAGATAGATAGATAGATAGATAGATAGATAGATAGATAGATAGATACATAGATAGATAGATGATAGATAGATAGATGATAGATAGATAATTTGTTGATCAGCATGATTTCACAAATACCATCAGTTGTAAACTAAAGTTACAGTGTTGTTCTATGACTTATCTTTTCTACAGATGAAACTCACCTCGCTGGTGGTGTTAAGCCTGGTGCACAGAAGGAATAAAAGTAGTTCTACAATTGTTAAACTTGGCCTTAGTAATAAATGTTTCAGATTAGAGAATCAGAAATTAATATTCCTTCAAAGCGTGTTTCTTGAGGACAAAGAATCTGGATGATATTGATAAGTTATATGGCTTAGTTTCTTATTTCCTACTCCATTGTGATTATGTATATTTATTTTAAATGCATTTTGATTCATTTTCTACTTATCTTTGCATTTATGTCCATACCTACATCTTTATTAATTTTATTTATTTTGTTTTTGAACATGTGAAAGAAACACATGACTCTAAATATCAGGTCTACAAAATAATGTTCCGGAGCACTTCCCCAAAGGAGCCCTAGCCACTAATTTTCTTTATCCTTTCCATCTAATTCCTATTCTTACACTATATTACACAATCTTGATAGTCTGTTTTTGTTGTTTTTATCTCTCTATGTTCTTTTTTTTAAATTGTCTTACATAAAAGGTACCATCACACAGTAATTTTTGTACTTTAAATTTTTCATTGACTACTGCATCCTGAAAATAAATTTATATTGGTTGATTAAGTACTTCATCATGTGGGTATATCATCCTTTATTCAGCCATTCTCCTTCAACTATTTTCTTTTATATGAGAAATCAGTTGTCTATGTTTTTCAATCAGAAACAGTTTCACAAAGTAACCCTGTGCTTATACCATTTTTGTATAGCTGAATGTAGTATCTCTTCTGAGTAAAGACTGGTAAGTGGGGATATCACTAAGGTATATTCCTAGCTTTTTATTTTGAGGCAAGATTTTGTTGAATCACTATAGTGCCCAGGCAGAGCTCAAATTCCTTAGTTTCCCAGAGTTAGAGTCTTTTTTTATTATATTCAATACAGGGTCTCACTACATAGATGAGACTCATGATCCTCCTGTTTTCAGCCTCCCAAGCTCTGGGATTGGAGGGGTGTACCACCATACCCAGTTTCAACCACAATCTCAGCACTCTCCAGGAGCCAGGCTGACACCGCATGCTGGGGATTGAACCCCACTCCCTGTGTTAGAGTCTTTATATTTGAAAAATCCTAAACTGTTAGCTATGATATACAATGATAACAAAGGCATATCTCTCCAATCAAAAGGGATGATAAAATTACAAGTACAGATTCCTCCTGACACTCCTAATGAGTTTTTGTGAGACACTCACTCCTATTATATGGAAGTATTTGAAAAGCATCTATGCAAGCAAATTTAAAACCCTAAAATGAAATGGATACTTTTTTAGGAATAAACAATTTGTCAACATTAAATCAACCAGAAGTAGAAACCTTAGGCAAATCGATTGTTTTAGAAGAAGAGAGGAATTTATCATGGAACTATACCACATGTACTAGGCCATGTACTTCTTGAGAAAAATTCTTACAAATCCTCAAAGATCAGACAGAAGCACGTGCATTAACATTATACAATACAACGGTGGTAAATAAATCTGATAGTGACTGTTTTCTATAATACAATAATATGCTTATGTTGCTTCAGTTAATTTCCTTCCTGCTGAGGCAAAATAACCAACACCCCAAGTTAAAGGAGAAAAGGTTTATTTAGTTTATGGTCAGTAGAGGTTTGAGCTAACAGTCAGCCGGCTCCAAGGAAGGGTGGCATTATAGAGCTGAAACAGTTCATGGTAGGCAGAAGACAGCAAAGCAGTGAAGAACAGAGTAGCAAGCAGCACATGACAAGGGACAAGTAATAACTCTTTCTATCCCTTCTATCTTATGCAGGCTGTATACCCTCACACTCACACTCAGAATAGGGGAGGTCTTAATCCTAGAATTACACCATGAATCAATCACAGCATCACACGCTGATAAAATTAGGTAAAGACAAATGTTCTGTCATTTCTGTCACTACTATCCAGTTCTAAATTTAAGCAAGAGAAAATAATTGTTACTGAAAATCAATGGTAAAATTAACTCAAATTGTAAAATAGTTCCATAAAATAACAAGCTGTAATATTAACATATGAAGCCATGTATTTAAAAATACAATAGTTGATAAGTGGATGTACAGAGAAAGCATCAATCATAAGTACCACCAAAAGTTAACATATTTAGGAATAATTTGAACAAAAAAGGTCTAAATTTGGTAGAAGGAAAATAATGATGCAAACTTGTAATCCTAGCACTGGGGAGGCTGTGTCAGGACAGTCACTAAGAGTCTGAACTTTGCAGTGAGACCCTGTATCCAATGAATAAATGAATAAATAAATTTTTAAAAAAATATATAAGGTTTCAAACGTTCTTGAAATACACAAAGGTTAACTCAAGCTGACAGAAAAACAGGAAGCATCTTTGATAGGAAAAATTAGTGCTACAAAGACAGAATTTATCCTTAAATTAATGTAAAAAGCTGACACAATTCACCTAAAAATGCCCACACACTTCTTGCTCTTTGTGAGCATTGTCTTTCCAGGGCTAGTAGCCTAAATCTGGGATGATCTTCAGAGTCATTTCCGAGAAAGGATCATTCTAACCTGGAGTAAGTGTCATCTACATTTTCATAAACAGCACAGCCCTGTCTCCCTTGCAGCAACTTCAGTGCAGTGCTCAGTTTCCAACTCCCATGATGAGTCACTGCTAAAGAGAAAAGTCTTTCCACGCCCTCATGCAACCTGAACTCTCAAGACAAGGAAGTACAAAGATCACTCCTGGGATGCGATTCTCTTTACTAAATGTACTTGGCCTTTGTGTCTTCTCTCTGTCTTGTTACTCTGCTGAGGTTTTTTGCAGTTTTTTTTTAAATTATTATTCATGTTCATCATTGTTTGTGGATGAAAAATTAAGACTGTCAATTTTAAATAGCTTGCACTGCTTTAGCTACCTCCTCTCTTAGTCCTTACAGAAATTCCATCAGGTAACATCATTAACGCATTTTACAGAGAAGAACTAAAAACTCAGACTCTTATGTCGAATAGTCATAGAGAAAGTAGTGAAAATATCTAACTCCTGGGGCAGGCTGAGATGGCAATTGATACTGGGTGTGGTGGCACAGGCCAATAATCCCAGCACTTGGGGGCCTGTAAACAGGTGGGTCACTAAGAGTCCGATCTAGCAGTGAGATTCTGAATACCTGTAGACCCTTCTGTAAAATACAGAAAAAAGAGAGAAAGGAAAAAAAAGAAAGAAAGAAAGGAAGAGAAAAAGAAAATTTCTAGAATTAGTAAAATTATTTATGATCCATGAATTTATTTCTATGATTTGGTCTCTGGGTCTAAGAAAACACCAACACTTCAAGACACGCAGGTCACAAGTTCTGCATGCATGCCCTAAGTTCCCAATCTATGGCTTACTTAATGTACTTGTGTGTTATAACCCATATAACATACATTCCTTGAAATGCCAAATTCCTGGTTTTATATGCATCTGCTCTATTTATAGAAGGTTGATCCAATGGCATGCCTAGCATGGCATCCACAAGGAGTGATGCTTCTTGCCAAGAGTACCCACAGTCATTCTCGACCTTCCAAAACTGGTCTAGTACCTTAGATGTTTTCTTATCCATCAAATTTGTCCTATCATTTCTTTCTCCAGTCTCACAGCTCTCTCATTATTCTATGAATGTACCTCCACACACTCCCATAAAATCTAGCTTACATAACACAGCCAGAGTTGTATGTTCTTGTTGCTTATACACACACGTACAAAAGAATGTGTTACATTCAAAATATTTACCCACTGGTGTGACATTGGGATGCATCAGGTTGCTAAACTATGAAGAAGTCTGGTAATTCCTTGAAGAGGGGCTAGACTCAAGGAGCACGAAGATTAGTGAATAAAACTTTTCTAGCACAGGCTAAACTATTTCCGTATTTTCACAGGCAGTACTCAGTCTTTGAATATCATCCATGTAAACACACACATACAATCACAAATACTTTTTTTAAATTTAAAAATATCACTCCATAAATAAATAAGTAAATACTGACTTTCTTTTTGATGTGAAATAATATATATATATATATATATATATATATGCAATTTTAAAATATTGTTAAAAATATTTACACATATAGGAATAACAACATGCAATTAAAGCCAAAAACCTAAACTTAATGTGAGAATGGTAGGTGTTAAAATAAACCAACAGAAAAGCAATGCTATATTTCTTACTCATGGAAAATTGGAAGCCATTACTGTTCTAGAAAAATGTTCATGACTTTCCTGCTTTCGTGTTTTATTTTCATAGTTCTTTCTACTTAGTATTTTCTTTCCAATTACAATACTATCTCTCTTCTCCAATATGTAAATTACACCAGTGCTTTGATACATTTTTCATGTGCCACTAAATCCAGAGTTTCCTCTGCCTTTAGTTACTTTGTCTACAAAAGAAATTCATAAATAATCACCATTATTTTACTGTTATCCCCATGAAGTTCTCATTCTCTATAGAATTTCTGTATGTACCATGTTTATATAGTGTACTAAAACTTCTAGGGGTTGGCAAGTATAAGGACCAGAAGCTCAATCTCCAATTCCGACAAAATGAATAAACAAATAAAAATTCTGACAAGGTAGTTCATATGTTTTGCCATATCCTAGAACATTATATTTTATTTTATTGAAAGACACATGCTATGTTAATATACAACTTATGACACACCCATGATAAAACTAGGATACAACAAATCATTAGGACTTTATTGATCTTAGTTGTTTCACTCATAGTTAAATCTCTAGTATGAATAATATTTTAATAGCTCCAAACCCACAAACACAAATGATAACACCAGTGTCTCTTTTTTCCAACAGTTCCTTAAAATACCTCAGGATACAATCATTGGCATATTCATCTTAGTATTACTCATAATAATTTAATATTATTTAAAATATTAAAACACATCAATTATCTAACAGCAGATGATTCTTTGAATAAATCATGATGCACTATGTTGTATTATGAAGCCATTAAATGATAGAAAACCATGAAAATTATATGTAAAACATCCTTAATGAAGAGAGAGGTTATGATATAGCTCAACTAATAGTATAATTCATGTAAGAATAACTAGGTCTGTGTAAGATTGTTCAAAGTACATAATGGAGGAGTAGGTAGGGATATCCAGCCAAAGGGTAATCAGAGAAAACTTTCTCAAGGACATAATCCTAAAGTGAGCTGGGTGGCTGAGTGCAGGTCAGAAGACAGCCATGAGTGCATGACACAGAGGATCCTCCAGGCAGCAGGACATTTTTGTTTAAAATCTCAGGAGAAAGAGAAAGCACCAGTTCAAAGAGCTTGGAATCTCTTATTACACCTTATGCCAGACACACGGTAAGAAAGGAAATATGACTGGGAAAACATGAAGTTCCCTGATCTTGTACCAGCTGTCACAATGTAGAAAGGACACCCCCATTCCAGCAAGAGCCCCAATTTTGTTCCCATCCCAGTCTTGAAGATACAGCAGACACTAATGCACATATGAATAATGATTAGGGAATTTACATAAATGCTTGAAAATAAAAGTAAACAGGCATAAAATTAAAAAGAAATGTGGTAACATCTCATAATAACAAACTAAGTCAAGTTTGATAAAGTCAAGGCAGGAATCATAAGTCTTACCACTACAGGATAATTAATGCTTTGTCAAATAAATACTTGGAAAAGCATCTAGGGCAACATATTTGTACTGTTATACCAGCTTGCTATTCCCAGGATGAGTGATGTCATCTGCTGGGATTACAATCAGCACTCCAGAGATAGCAAACCCTGCAGGGGGTCCATCATAGGAGAAGTCCCATCAGGGTCCAAAACCTTTGCTGAGGAGCAAGGCCCACTTCAGCGGGTGCCTTGGTTTAGAGATCCCCTGTCAGCATCTGGGAAGCGGTGAAGCTACAGCATCACTCAGTGCTGGCTTAACACCATGATAAATGGTCTGCCCCAGGGAGACAAACAGCAATCCACCGCTGGTGCGAGTGCACAGCCGCCAGGCTGCCAGTGGGCAGCCTTCGCCCAGAGCAGCAGTGACAGCTGACAGGGGGAGCCCTGGAACTCTCTATATGAGGGAAAAACTGCAATTCTCCATAGCCCTGGAAAAAGCAACACCTGTCAGAAATGTGCTTAGCTGGGAGTGTGAACTGCAAATTGTTTCCTCTCTGAATTAAAATGGTGAATATGCACAGGCACTTTAACCAGTCCCTGGGGACTCAGCCCTGAAGTTGTCATTCTAACACAAAAATCTCAGAAAAGAGCAACCAAAAGGTACACGCAGCACAGACACCAAGGCCACAGATACCTAAGGACACTTTTTGCCTTGTGTCGTCAAAGTCAATGGGTTCAGAAATGGAGCAAGCCTCCGGGCTACAGGCAGAGCTAGCAGAATTTCCATCACTAGGGCAATCCCACATTCCCAACACTCCTTGGAGACAGCTGGGAACAGATGCAGGGCTGCCAGTTCCATCTAAGATGCTGTCCGATATCAAGCAATTCTTCAAAGCATTTGGACACACAGAAAAATTAAAACCAACAACCTAAAAATTGATATTAATTATAAAAAACTTTCCAATGTATTCTCAACTCAGAATAGTACACAACATAAAACTATCTCATGTAATCCACACTTAAGGCTGCAGAGTTCATAAAACCATCCCCATGCTGTTGTTTATAGGACAGATTGAGTGACAACAAGGGAAGAAATTCCCTCAGAAGCCAAACCCAGTACAAGGTGTGAGCAATCTGGAGAGTTATAGCCTTAATTGTGTGCCACCACCCTCTTGCTAATCAGCAATTATACATGGCAAGCTAGATAGGTTTCCACAAATGGGTGATCTCATCAAAGTCAGTGAAAATATTTAAGGCATGGATTAAGTAATGTTTAACATTCCTTCTTTGCTTAAAATTCCCTAATCTAGTTATATTTTGCAATATGTTAGTCATGGGAAGTATTTTAGAATGATTAAGAGTCCTGTATTTCCAAAGATGATATATTATAGGGAGGAGGTTCAATTTAAAATCAGTTGAGCAAATATATATAAGGCCGTGTAGTAAAACCTAGATAGGAACTAGGATAAGACAAAGCAGATCAGTCAATTATGGCAGTGTAGAGAAGGCTCTGCCCACAATGTAGAACTAGTGATCAAGCACACAGAAGAGAAAAAATGAAATAACAAGATCAGACTAAAGAATCCCAAAGACCCTGGAGATGGAACAGAGTTGAACTCAATCTCTGGAGCACGCAGGCCACAGACCTCGTTGGCGTTGGCTCCTCCTAAGTTGTGACCTTATTAGCAAGGTGAGAATAAACAGTGCCCAGCTCCAGAGTGAGTGTCGTGATGGGTGCACCGGCATGGGAGCTGTGCTGCGGACAAGGGCAGGCATGTAGAGGAAGATTGCTGCTGCCGCCTGCTTGTTTCTTAAACTCTAAGGATTACCTTACAGCAATAATCTGAAAACTCTCTGGGAGGGAGACACCAGTTTCCTTTCAAGAATTTTGAACCTCACTTCTAGTGAAAGGAGATGCCACACCTGCCCAGCCTTTACATCCCACAAAAGCAAGTGGCAACATGAGAAGTAGAGACTGGATGTGCTTTGGAGAAAGAACAGAGAAAAGCTGGGAAGCAGCTGCCAAATTGGAGAATGAACTAAAGAGAAATGGTGGCTAACAGCAGAACTGGGATTAAGGATTCCTATGTGTCTAATCTATGCTCTTCTAAGATTGAAATGGGTAGCATTTATAATTACAAGTTGGCAACGGAAATCATACAAATTTACTTCTGCCTTTCCCATGAAATCTTCAGTATAATATTCCACTCCTTGCAAATTTCATGTGCAGGATATTTTTGCAGTAATTTAAAAATGTTGGGGGCCAGGGAGATGGCTCAGTGGAATAAGCACTTCCCTGGCAAGCGTAAGGGCCTGAGTTCAATCCCTGCTTCTACCAAATAAATAAATAAATAAAAATAAAAATGATGCCCACATCTGTTTTGAAGTCATTACAACACAGAAAATGAGAATTGACCTTAAGGACTGCAGAAACTTGGGCAAACCTAGAAGGTACATGAAAGCAGCCTTCACAATTTTATCTCTAAGAGTACGGTTTAAGGGGTTAACAGGCACATTAAAAATGAAATGTTCAGTGCACAGGCAATTTTAGGACATTCACAAGGAAAAACAAGTTTCTTCACAAGTGTGATCATAGACCTTGCTGTGCTATAAATATCATGTTTTTATAATAGAGATAAAATATGCAGCATTTTCTACTTTTATTTAACCAGAGAATCTATTTTCTAGGTTATGTGTGAGGAATCTCCAGAACTAATGTCCCATGGAATATGATTGGGGAAATGTTCTGTTAGGATGATGGGTTTGAATACTTTCAGATTACTCACAGTGCTCCAATTCATAAAAACAAGAACATCAAAGGTAGCACTGCTCTAAGAAATATAATATCCATTTGCCGATAAAAAGAACAGCAGAAAGAGTACTTGACAAGCTGCAAGGTGACTAGATTCTCTTCTCAGACCTACAGTCCTTCTCTTTAGAAGAGCAAACCCCTTTGACTTTCAAAATGTCATGGTTGAACTCAAATCCAGAGTCATTCAATTCTTAAATCTTATCAAAGCTACTTTGCTATTATGCAGATCCTCCTTTCCTTTCATTCATCAAGCAAATACCAACTGCCTACCATTTGTCAAGCACTGTGCTGAGTTTTAAGGCTACAGAAGGATAATAAAAACCTATCTTGTGCTGTCAATAACTGATTTCTTTGTTCCCAAAGAATTTCTCATTGAAAGCACATAAATTTCTTTTCAAATTTGCTACTAAAATCTCAGGTCAGGAATATATTTGTTGCTAGGAGAAACTATGAATGGAAATAGGCAGAGGAAAACTAAAGGTAATTAAAATCAAAGAACTAACTTAGGAATCCAAGGACTAGTGAATGAACATTCTTATTAAATCAACACAAGGTATCATCTGGACACACACAAATGCACATACATCTATACACACAAAAATGAAAAATAATATTCTGCTACCTTTACCACACCTATGACTTCTTTGCTTAGAACTTTCATGTCTCACTGGGGTGGTGGGAGCATTAACTCTAGTTGCTCTACCATTCTCTTCAGGCTTCCCAGTTCATACCCTGAAAGCTCAGAGTTCTATCTTCTTATAGTCAACAAGAATAAGAATGCAAGTCTCTAAATCAGGGAACCCATGCTGTGATAATTAATATATTTATTTTAAAGTGTTGTTTGAGAAAGAACTTCAGCCAAAAAGAACTAATTGGGAATTTAAAAGACAATCTGCTTTCTGAAACATAAACACAAAGTGCTGCTCTCCAGGCTTGTGTAATTACAGCATAACGTGGTCTGTTTTGTGTGTCACTAGGTAGGACACACAAATCTCCTGGGGAATATCTGACCTTTCCTTTGTGACACTCGGCCACACTCTGGCTCATGCACATCGCCCACTCACCTCAGTGCTTAGGAAGCCATGTCCCTGTTTCCCAAGCTCGCCTTGCCCTACACAGATTGATCACAAAGAGCAATTGGCTGCCCAGTGCCAAAGTTTTGCAATGAACTCTACTTTCAGATACTAAAATGATTCAAATATCATCTCCTAGTGAAAGAATAGCAGAAGGCCACGTGGAAACATGCCTGTACTAAATTCTGTACACAGGCTACCTGGTTTGCTGATTATAATTTTTAAAAACATAACAGAGATAAAAATTAATGGCAAGCACCATTTCTACAAAATCACTTAGATTTTTCTTCTTTAATGCATACACAGAAATGAACACACATTGATTGTATTATAAGGGCTTTTATTTTTTCTGGGTAGGTTTTGGACATTTTCTGCAATACCTAAAACACAGTAGTTGCCTAATTCATGAACTTAGACTGTTCCGTGATTCTCGTTGCAACCAAATCGCTAGCTTATATGGGACCAGAGTTCTGGAAATAATTAAGTTCCCAAAACACTGCATTTGTTTTGTCTTCCATAATATATCTCGTAGTAATATTTAAGTCAAAGGGGAACAAGAAGACAAAATTAAAAGCTAAAAGCTGTTCATCTGTGACTATATATACATATAATTCAAAAAGAATAAAGAGCAATTTCCAATATGTTCATTTGTGGAAATTGGAATGAAACTTTATACCCCTAGATCCCTATCATCATCTACAAGTAAATTGCAAATTAGTCTTGTCCCATTTAGGCCTTATACTTTCCAGGAACTGCAGATATTATATTATTTTTGCCTTGTTTCTGGATCCCTAACTCTCTTTCCTGGCATATTTATTTGTCTGGACAATCAAAGTTTTAGAATTAGCTAGGTGCAGTACAGACACACACAGAGATCTAGATCCAAATGAAAAAATCATAAATATAGATGTAAATTTTAAAATGTTCCTTGAAATTACATAAAGAATAAAACAGTCAATATTTCAAGTACATAAATTTCACTTTCATTAATAAATAGTAGCTGTATTCCTATACAAAGTCCCTGGATTCAGTAGCTAAGATGTTGGAAAAACATTGCTTCGGTGGTAAGAAGATAGCACACATACTTGTCTTAGAACCACATGTACATATATAATGTCTCTTGTACTCAGTCTTACCCGTACTAGCACAAGTTTAAGCTACTGCTAGCATTTGAAAGTGTCACCTCAAAAATTCATGTTTTGAAATATACTGGTCAATATGACAATATTAAATGTAAGAACCTTTATTTATTTTTTATTTTTTTATTTTAGAAAAGGGTCTACAGGGTGTTCAGGGTCTCACTACTAGATCTGATTCATAGTAATCTGCCTGTTTACAGCCTCCCAAAAGCTGGGATTACAGGCATGCACCACCACACCCAGTCTCAGTTGCCTTCTCAGCTTGCACCAGGGCTGGGGCCTGCATGGTGGGCCTGGGGATGGAACTCCTGGAACCCCCAGAACCTCTGGCCCCCGTGCCTGCTTGTAGGTGCTTTAATCTGCTACGTTATTTGGCCAGCTCTTAAAAGATAAGGACTTTAAAGATGATTGCAGTACCAGTGCCCTACATCATAGCAGAGATGAAGACTCCTGTCAAAGAGGCCTTCTTTTTCCTACACTACTCTTTGGCCATGTATTCCTCTGCTATGGCAGGCCTGGAAACACAGTGTCACTAGAAATTGGAGACCAGGTCTGACCAAATACTACACATCCAGCACCTTGATCTGGGGCCTTGAGCCTCCACAACTATGAGAGCCACCAATTCCTGACTACCAATCAAGGCTGTTACGGAAAGTAAAAAGAATAATGCAAGTGAATATAAGTGTATTTAAGAGGTAAATTAATATATAAATGGAAGCGACCATGGTCTTTAATCAAAACCGCAAGACACAGTAGGCATTTTTCATCCTTATTGCACAGCATAAACAAATTGAGGCTCTAAAAATGAAATCAGCCCAAAGTAAAATGTTAAGAATGACAGTGAGTCATTTTTCACAAGAAAAAAATTGATTTTCCATAGATGTTCTTTCCTGATGCAGGTAAAATCTCATATTCATCAATTCCTGAGGCCCCTGTCTTGACATTGGCTGCAATTATGGACCATCACAGAGCTGCATGGCCACTTCATTATCAGAGCCAAGGCCCACTAAGCTTCCTCCCTGTTACCAGAGGAACATGGCAGGACTGATAGTCAATAGTTCTTTCCAAGGCATTTTCTTCAATCAATTAAAAGTGAAAGTCTTTTTTTCAAAAAAAGCATGATATCTAAGCCTAAAACTTGGGCTAGCCATGCTCCTCATACTTCACAATGATTATCTGTAAGCAATGCTTTCAAACCTCTAAACTGACTGAAACCTACCAGGTACTCTACTCTTGC
Source organism: Ctenomys sociabilis (assembly GCA_004027165.1). NCBI lineage: Eukaryota > Metazoa > Chordata > Mammalia > Rodentia > Ctenomyidae > Ctenomys > Ctenomys sociabilis. The sequence goes on from PVKA01017486.1 coordinate 22,843, forward strand.
ACACAGAACAATTTCCAGGATAGTCAAAATCACTGCCACATGCTTACGTAAGCTTTATATGTCTTTATTTGGCCTCCAAACAGCTATTCTGCATCAAGATTAATTTCTTGTCCATGGCAATTGAGCTTATTTGACATGCTAATACTGGATAAGTGGGTCAAAGATGTAAAGGAAGGCCTTTTTTGTGAGCCCCTCTAATTATTCTATAAGTCTAAGAGTTTTAGAAAACAAAGGTTAAAGAGAAAATTAAAAATTTCCAAGATTGAATCAATGTAACAATTATAAATCTAGAAACTAAGTTTAGTTTCTAGAGTTATAGAACCCAAGCATCATTGAGTGACCTTCAGATAATAGCACCATGTATATTTATAAGCAGACCACCATGGAATGCATGATCCTAGCAACCTCTTCATCAGAGATTAAGTATAGTTTGGGTTTACCCAAACCCCTCTACAAACCTATCTGTAAATCCTAAGCATGATGCCTTTTTAAAATGAGTACTAAAATTATCATTTTCCAATATTTTGAGTTATTGTCAATAAAAACCCTTTCTTTCGGCATTACTGTGTGTCTCTAGTATTGGCTTCATAGGCTAACAGAGCACCTAAATCTTTTGCAGTTACAATTACTACTAAGGCATTCTTTAAAGCGTTTAAGTAAAATACACAAAATAAAAGATAAGTGCTTTAAGGCAAAAGCAGCTAATACTGTTTTGCAATAGGAATCATACACAAGAAATTATCTGAAGGACTTGGCTTATATTAAATCAAGAAAAATATCTAACTCATAATATAGGATCTAATATACTTTTTATTTCTCATGAGAAATCTGGATTGCTAAGAAGCTTGTTGAAGAACACATTCCAGCAAGAGGTGAAAAAGGATGATGTACCCTATACCAACATGACACTCAGATGGCAGGAAAGAAGAACAGAAACTAAGAGGAGAGGCAAAAGACGGACTCAGGAAAGAAGCAAAATAGAAATCTTGTCATTTTTAGGGTGTATTCTATCCAAGCTGGACAGATGACCCAAAGTTGGGAAAAAGTGCTTGACCTAGGACTGAACAGTTTTTCCTGTGAGGATCTTCACACAGCTTGCAGAAAAACAACAAAGTAATTGTGACTGACACTGTGATGGACCAAGAACTACCTAGGAACTTAGTAAGACCCAGCTCTCAGTCCTCTCTGCTTCTAGACTATAAAGAGTCTGGCAGCTTTCCTTGGCCACATCATCCAAAATGGTGATTTTGCCCCGTCTCAGGCCTGTGGCACTGGAGATGGTCACCAAGAACTAAAACTGCTGCCACAGAAAGGCAAAATAAACATGCCCTTCTTTAGTTGCTTTGCTCAATATTTTGTCACAGCAACTTGACTAATATATTTTACATCTTTCAAAGAAATGGGGGTAAGTTTTACAGTAAAGAGTATTATCATTTCATGCTGCAATAAATAATTGAATAAACACAAGTTTGTACGTTGTTGATTTTCTGTCCTCTAGAGAAATAATTTTCTCTGGTATGACTTAATTCAGGAAAAGATTTGAGGATAACTGGACTATCAATTGAGCTTGTGAGAGACACTGGACAGGAATTATTTTGCAACTGTGATATCTGACAAATTCCTAAACATACGGCTCTACTTTGATAAACAAAACCCTGTTTCCTTAATAGCTCTCCAAAGAGAAAGCTATATTCCCTCTTTCACATAATTCTCTAGACTCCAAGACATATTATGAAGGAAACAACTTTATTTGTTAGTCTGAATCCTGACTGGCTCTTCTCATAAGGGGGTTTTCTATTCACCAGATGTCTCAGATTCTTCACAGAATAATTTTATTTAAAATTAATAAAGTTAAATAATTAAAAATAAGATTTCATTGACAAAGGGGAAAAAATCTAGTCATCTATTTGTCTATGTTTTCCATCAAGAGCAATACCATTTCGAGTGATAACTAGGAATACACGGGATCATTTTCATGATATTATAAATAAAAGACACATAAGCAAACAAGAAACTAATGGTAGAGAGTGACAGATACTAATATCCCAAGTTAAAGAATTTTATCTTATCCAAAATGGCAACAAACAGTCGAAAACTATCCTCATTATGGAACAGTGCAAAGATACCACAGTAACCATGAGAACGGAACCAGCCTGTGTGAGAATGCTTCTAGTGACACTGAGCTTACTGTCACATGGTGGCACAGCTACAAGAGAACATACACTTTTAAGCTAGGCAAATATTTGTCATCTTGGGCCTGCAAGATAGCTCAGCAGACTAAACACCTTCTTTGGCAAGCACAGGACCAGAGTTTGATTCTGGTCCCATATGCCTCCCTGGCCCCATCCCTGGGGCACGCTAAGCTGGTGACCAAGTCCGGGCATGGTGGCACACACCTGTAATCCCAGTTGTAGGGAGGCTGAGAACAGGAGGATCACTATGAGTCCAAGCTGCACGGTGAGACCCTGTACCAAATACATAAAATAAAAAGAAAAACAAAATACATTTGTCGTCTTTTGATGTCTGCGTGCTTTTTGGATAAAAACAGAAATACCACCCCACCTTCTCAGTGAATTAGTAAATGCTAATATGAGTGATCACTTTCCTTTGTAAAATTGTATTTGCATTTTAACAGAGTGTCTCAAAGTTAATGCTAAACTGGTATGAAGAAGTTCCATCATCTGTCTCTGGGAAGACATATATTACAGAAAGGAATGAAACCTGTTTGTCTCTAAACAGCTGGCTCTGACATTCTACTTTGTGGTTTCTCATATCTCTTTTTTCAGTGAATCTGCTTCTCTCTTAGTTCCAATTTTGTATACTGGATAACTTCTAAACTGCTTACCTGTCTGAATACAACCAAGATTAGAACCACAGTTGCCAGGAAAAACAAGATAACTAGATACTATATCTCTATAACACAAATACACTTTGTGCCAGAAGAGAACATGGGGGCTTTATGTTTTCATTGTGTGATACCAGGCACTCTCTCCATTGCTCTCAACTCATGACAATGTAAAGATAGATAATATATTTAATGGATGCTTGAAATAGATTTCATAATCCTCTATAATTGAGTGGACATACTAGCCAGACATATAAAGAAAGACTCAATCCAAGTCTAACTTGACTACAAAAAAGAAAGCATCCTAACTAGTGTGAGCAAGCCCATGGGTCTGGCAGAGGCCAACAGAAGTGTTGCTAGTACAAGACATGCACTGCCACCAAAAGCATAGAATGAGTACAAGTTTACAGTCCTAGTTCTATTGACAGACCGCATTAATTAGTGATCACAACTATCAGCATCTCTGGGTTATAACTTGTCCATTAGTAAAATTAGAATAACTTTTACAATAATTTGCTCAATTGGACTCCTATATTAGTGAATTGAAAAAAATTCTTTTTAAATTCTCTAAACATGTATTGAGTATTTCTCAATATACAGATACTCTGTCATCATACAAATAATAAAACAATGAATGACTCCAATGCTCTGCCCTTGAGAAGCTAAGATTCAAATAGGAGAAGCTGATAAGTGAGACAGTAATTTTAACATAATGAAGTAAATACATAGGTAAATGAATCCAAGGTGTAATACAAACACAAAAGATGAGCATGCTATCAACTAAGATGATTCCTAAACCAGCTGATATATGATATAAATTCAGAAAGTGGCTTTAAGAAGAAAATGCATTAGGGCCAGTGAAATAGCTCAGTGGACTAAGAGCCTGCTTAGCTAGCACAGGGACCAGGGTTTGATCCCTGGTCCTACATACACACTGGTCCCACCCCTGGGGCACACTGAGCAAGTGACCAAATCCAGGGATGGTGGCATATGCCTGTAATCCCAGCCCTGGGAAAGCTGAAAACAGGAGGATCACTAGGTGACCAAGCCATCCTAAAGCCACATATAACCTTGGTGTGTGTTGACAAACATAATAAAAAACATCTTTCTTTTTAGGATTCCTCTTAAGACTTGTTGATTCACTCAAATCTAATCCTACATATTGCTGCACTAATAACCTGTAAAACAAGTGGAATTACCACAATTGACAGGGACAACTTGTGGTGGATAATGAATACAATATTTACCCAAGACTACAAACCAGTGCAAAAATGTAAGGTGGGAGTAGAAGAGCTATTTCCTGAAAGACACCCTGTCAAGTTTTAAAGGTTAAAGATTAGTCCAAACAAAATGAGAATGAGTATCTCAGGCATGCAGAACAGCGTAACTGTAACAATGGAGGTGAATTACCATAGAGGTAAAAAAAAGGGAACCTTTATCATCACAGATTGCTAGATGCATGTTTCTAACTGAAATCTAACTACAAAGTAAGAGTTAATCTTAAAATATCTCTAAATTTACTTTAAACAAGTCTTTCTCCCACTAATTCATGTGTTTTTTTTAAAGGTATGATCAATTTTATTCATTAATCAGTTTATCCGGACAGTATTATTCCATTGTGTGCAACTAAATTGACCAATTTTCTATTTTAGATTAGCTATGGTTCAAAAACATTAAATGGGAGATTCAAAAATAATCAAATAATAAGTTTTAAATTTTGTGCTAGTATAGTGAAATCTCTGGGAGCTCGACCCCACTTACACCATGAATCTTTCCACTGCCCAACATATCTTTGCTATACATATTATCTATATGTTAGATATTTATAATCCCTCTCAATTATGAAGTCAACTGTCATGGTATTATAATGTGCCAGCGTTCAAGTAGTCCTTACATGGTACCCCAACACTACATCAGCACGCCTAACAAATTCACTTCACTTCATCATATCATGCAGGAATTGTATCATCTCCCATCTGCACAATAGTGAGTACAGGACATTACAATGCAGTACAGTAGTGTACTTTTTCCTCAGAGGAAGGGAGGGAAACTATATTCATATAAATTTACTGTAGTAAATTAGTAAAATTATTCTGTCTTACTACCAGTTTCTATTGTCAATCTGTTTCCATGGCTAATTTATAAATTAAACTTTATCATAAGGATATATGTAGAAAAACACACAGAATTAGTACATATAGGGGTTAGTATTATCTGTAGTTCAGGCATCCACTAAGAGTCTTAGAATACATTGCCTATAGATATAGATACTATTTGCTTTATTTTAATATAGTAAATCAAAAGTTCCACAAATTGTCCTTAATTGATATTGTATGGGAGGTGTGGTATCTTACAGATTTTTTTCTATTACATTTTCCTAAAAAACCCTGTAATATAGCACAGGTATATACCACAGGTATAACCATATATGTATGGATTTCCCTATGTGGTCACATTGGTGATGCCCTTACTAAAAATCACTTCATTGCACTGGAAATATGTTTTCACACATAATTCTTTAAATTTCCTGTGTCTATAGGGTTAACTCATACTCTTTGCTAAAATATGATTATATAAAAGGAAAAATGAGGGATGGCATGACAAAAATGATCAGTTATGGGTGATGCTGTACGAAGAAGCCAAATGACAACTTCAAATGCATTTTTATTTTATTTTATTTTTATTTTTTATTTGTCTTTTTGAGACAGGGTCTCACTAAGCAGTTCAGGCTGGCCTTAAGCTCACTTTGTAGCTCAGGCTGGTCTCAGACTCAGAACAATCCTCCTGCCTCAGCCTCCTGAGTGCTGGGATTAAAGGCATGCGCCACCACGCCCGGCTTCTAATGCATTTTTAAAAGGAAAAATAAAATTGTGACTAATGTTATATCTTATCCCTATTGTTAACACAGGAATGAGACAAGCAATAAAACAGGTAAACACAGAACAATTCTGGAGAGGAAGTTGACAATAATGGAGTATGTGACAACCTTACATTAATTTCTACTGAAACTTTGGGTTGACCATTTTATCATATGAAGTATATCTTGAAGTAACCTTGCAGTCTATACTTCAATTCTTTCTTGAATCATATAGAATAGGTGCAGAAAATCAATTATTGAATAAGAATTTCAGGACAGAAAGCTGAGACAACCTTTCTATGAGATAAACAAGCACAATAAGAAAACAACATATGGTCTGGGGAGATGGATCAGTAGAAAAAGTGCTTTCCTGGGAAGCACAAGGGCCTGAGTTCAATCACTGGTCCAGCTAAAAATAAAAAAATAAATAAATAAAGCAGCATATTGTATTTCTAGGCTATTTCCACATATTAAAACCTGGAAAAATCAGAATATTTAGTCTGATTGTGACTTATTGGTGGAGTAAGATGGGGATGCAGCATTTATTTAGGAACTTTGCCAAATGAGGAGAAAAAAATAAATGCTATCTTGAAAATGTTTAGATATGTGACAGGGAATAAATAAGAAATAATTCAAAAAACAATGTCTCTCCATCAACAGACAACACACAGCAAATATATTTAAATCTGCACTGTTGTTTTTCTTTCTTAACATTTAAATTGATTCACAGTTTATAATCTATCCCTAGGTTCCTGTCAAATATGAAGGAGGTGACTGTGATGAGCTGGAGCTTTATTTTTCTCTTTTGGACTGCCTCACTGGAAACATTATATTTCAGCTTGATCTTTAATTTCACTGCAAAATAACTCAAAGGGTATGGCGAATTTGGGTAAAGGATCCTGCAAATGTAATCTCCTTTGTAGTCTGATTCCTATAGAGTAAGTAGCACAGTCTCCTCTTATTGGTGTTTTCAACTACAGGGTCAGGCTTATTTCAAAATGTAATGCAGTGTATTTGTCATCAACCTGCTTCTTTAGAGAGAACACTGACACCAAATGACTACCAGTTGGTGGTCTGAAAAAGACAGCTTGCCGAAAATGAAAACTCTATCCGCCAACCTAAAGAATTCATCTCACATATTATGTATCTTCTGTTTCTGCTGGTGAACACAATTGCTTTCCGCCATTTGATTTTTTAGTACTCCATCTAAGAATAAGATAAGAATAAAGCAATATTTTACTCACTGCTTGCTTCTGGAAGAACAGTAACATATTTCATGGATTTCAAAGAATAACTTCCCCAGCAGGAAACAAAAAACAGCAGATTACAATTAATAAAAATGTTGACTGTAAGTGTAAGACATGCTTTGTGACCTTGTAGACTGATTCTGTTGCACCCTAACATTACATGCCTGCCCATCAGGCATTCAGTCCAGAACAGTATTTCTTAAACTATGTTCCCTGGACCTGCATCATCTGCACATTTTGGGTTTTATTAGAAAAATCTGTGAGGACAATCCAGACACACCAATCTTAAACTGTGAGGAGGCTGTCAAAATTTGTGTTTCTATAACTACTGATGATTCTAAAACATATTAAATTTAAAACCATCAGAGTCACAGCAGCTGGCATCAGATTGCCAGTCGGCTATGCCAGCCCCGTGCCCGGGGTGCACTGAGATGGCGATGGAGACTGGGCATGGTGGCACATGCCTGTAATCCCAGCTTTTTGGGGAGGCTGAACATAGGAGAATCACTATGAGTTCAATCTACGTAGTGAGACCCTGTAGACCCTTACTAAAATACAAATAAATAAATGAAACCATTAGTGTAGAACAGAAGATATGATACAACATGTTTCCCAAACATCTCAGACCTAATTATCCAATACAATCGGTCATGCAACCCAAAGAATTCCATTTCTCTCATTCTTATTCAGGACCATTCCAAAGGAATTTAAGTCTATATAAAATGAAAATATAAAGAAACTATTTCTGCCTCAAAAATTCATATATAGCCAATTGTTAAAAAAGTAAGACTGGGTGATGGTAAAATTACCCAGATATCCTGAGAAATAAAAGGGTCTCAAGGCCTGTTACTGTTTTCAAAGGGGGTCCAGAATATTGATATTCTATGGATGCAACCAAATAATTAATGATTAATGTTGTTTAGATTACCAAATTACTTCCTGTGTTATTTCCTCCTTTTGCAATGATTTCTTCAAAAATTATTATCAACATGGTTTGATTGACTTGAAAGTTGTATCTTCTATAGGATTGAATCCACTAAATATCCTATCTGAGCTCCACGATATGAAACTCTATAGCAAAGATTCCAGGATAACCAGCAATCAAGTAAAACAGGAAGTGAAGGGAAAATAAATGATATGTAATTGCGAGGATTCATCTCACTTGGGAGGGTAACTGTGAAATATATACCTCTAAGCTATTTAAACCAACAAGCAAAGAGCTTGATATTTGTACCAGTTTTCAACCATGGCTGCAGCCTCCTACCTCGATTGGCAATTCACTAAGGAGATTCCAGTGGCCACCAAAATTCTTCAGGTAAAGTAATTAAATTGGTGTCAGTTGTAATTTAGAAAATGCTATTAAAAGGGGAAAGGATCTGGGGCAGAAACCTCAAGAGGGATACAGTCTACTGAGTATTACAGAGTGCATTTCGCTGAACTGGAATTGCTTATATAAAATGCATGTCCCTATTTATTTAATTCCATACCCTTTGAGACAGGACTTTTCTTGTTCAATCTAACCTGGTCTTCAAATCACTATGTAACTCAAGCTGGCCACAAGTGCATGGCAATCTCCCTGTCTCAGCTTCCAGATTGCTGGGATTACAGGCATCCGACATCATATCCAGCTACTTGTCCCTTCTTTAATCCCTCACATACCTGGCAATATAGTTTTACATTCCATCTCCATGTAAAGCAAGTGGATTTTTCCCAATAAATGGATAAAAATAATAATACAGGCAAATAAATTGTGTTTTAAAGACAGCTATACTTTTCAAAAATGTATGTCTTAATATACTGCAGGCTTAAAGAGCCTGCGTAGGCAGGTTCAGGGACCAGGACTTGATCTGGCCCATCCCTGGGGTGACTGACAGGCAACTGAGATTAAATGTGGTAATGCACACCTCAAATTCCTTCACTTGGGAAGCTGAAAAAAGGAGGATCACCATGAGTCTGAGACCCTATAGAAGTGTATAGTGAGACCCTATGGAAGCTATCAGACTATTTTCCACCAAAGTACTACTGCTGAGATTTCTAAAATTCATATTTGAAATTTGTTTTAAAATCTCTACATTCTCAGTGTTGTCTTTAATTTCACAAGGTCTTTTTAATAGGTTGGTCACTGCAGGCTGTCTTATGATCAAAGATGTGTTACATGAAGAACAAATCAATTCTTCTTGCTTACCAAAACACAAGAAAATAAACACTGTACTGAAATAGAGTATCTTTTAATGGTAGGAAATAATTTATCTTGTTTATACAATATTTTAGGAAATTATTTGCACTGGAATGTTTTAGTGCAAACGTGAAAATAAGAAACTTTATATTAACAAATAAGCTTAAATCTATGTTCCTCCAAGCCTGTGAACCCTTCTTACTGATATCATATTTTACCAGTGTTGATATTTGCTTTCTTCAAATGAAGAACATCTATTATAATATTTCTGATTGTAGAAGTTTGTTGAGGAAACTCTGGGGAACTAGATCAGCCAGAGGAATGGAGACCATTACAAAGGTGCTTAGAAATTGGAAACTAGCTTTGCCAGAAGAATCCAGGTGCCTGGCCCATGAAGCACAGCACCTGGAACCAGACAATTGGTATGTCCAGAGGAATACAAGGTAAATCCAACATAACAGGGGAAATACTGTGATTATGAACTCCCATTTATGATTTGTTTTGTTATATAACTATAGACGTTGCTTCTATAGTCCAAAGTACAAAACCAATAGTTATTAAAGTTTGTGAATTTCTACATTTTGCTTGATGCTATTATTAGTGCTAATCATACCACTGTAGCTTAATATCATACCTATTTAACCACTTGTTCTCCCTTGGTGTTATGGTTTGTGTCTAGTTGTTCCCCCAAAGCCTCGTGTAGTCATGGGGTGGGGAATTCTAGAGTTTGAGATTAACTCATGATCCACTGGGATTATGGTCTTAGTATTACTGGGGTTATGGGTGTGGGCATTACACCCCAGCCTGGGGTGGATAGCCTGAATGCAATATAAGAGAGACAGACTTTCTCTGTTTCATTGTTGTTGTTGCTGTTCTGTCATCATGAACTGATGCTCTCTGCCATGTACCCCTCTGCCTTGGAGCCAGCTGAGTATGGACTGAAACTTTCAGTAACTGTGAGCTAAATAAACCTTTCCTTCCTTCATTTTGGGTGTTGGGTATTTGTCCCAGCAACAAAAGAAAAGTAACTGAGACCCTTGGGTAACAATGTTGGGAACCACTGTGGTAATAAAACCCTACACGTAAACATAGAGGACAGTGCCAAATGGAAACCAACATCCCACTCTCATTTAATTGAGAAGGAAGAATCTTGGGACAAACTCAAAACAGGAATTCCCAGTACATAGAAAATATCCCTTAAGAACAGACTCTTCCTAGAGTGCCCTTGATAGTAGTGATACAGCTACCTACTATGAAAATATCATAAGTATTATCAGAGAAATAAAAATAAAGATATTTTTCTAAAACAGAAAATAACAAGATGAAGGTGAAAAATGCAATCTCAGGTCCTCGGCCCACCTAGAGGAAGTCCAGGAGACATCAGCATAGAAGAAACTGGAAGTCACTCACCTGAAATATCTGAAGTGATTGCAACTGAAGGGGAAAAAAAGCTCCAGATGGATACAGAGAAAATCATATCAGAAAAATCTTTCTGGTTAAAAAAAAAAAAAAGTGACAACTACAATGAAAGGATTGCTAAATGTACCTAAGAAGAAATGATTTTAAAAAAGAAAAAGAAGTATGTGGCAGAGCTCCCAGCTTCGCTGTGCAGGCGGGACCCCTCCAGACTAAAACTCAGACACCTGCATTAGTGAGACTCTCTACTGCGCTCCCAGGACCCCTACACCTCTCCAGAGTCCCCTCCCCTAAGCCCGCCAAGAAAAAGAGAACTTCTGCTACTCTCTCTGGACCCGCATATCCAGCCAAGCATGGGTCAGTGAGTGTGTGGGAGAGTTTCTGGCCTCCCCTGTGCTCACCAGGCCAGGGACACAACAGAGGGGCACCACAGCTTCACTGTTGCACCAGAGGGGCACAGCAGGTTCACTTCCAAGGCTTTAGCAGTAAGGAGCTGAACACAACTAGACCCAGGCCAGAAATAACTGGATAAACTCAAACTTAATAGATCTACACCCAAATCTCAGTAGGTGCTAAGGTTATAACTGCACCAAAGCTCTACACCAAAGGTCAGAGGTTAAGTGCAGTAGGAAACGACAAAGCCAAGTAGCAAAATGCAATCTCAGGCCTTGAGCCCACCCAGGACAAGTGCAGAAGACACTACCTCAGGTGAAATGAATGAATTAACAGCGTTGGAAGTAAAGAAACAACAGCAGAGAGGTATGGAGGAACTCAGAGTAGAATTAATTCCTGTAATAAAAAGAGAAATCTCTGAATTCGTAGCATCTGAAGTAAAGAATCTAATACAGAAACATATGGGGGAAATTCAATGCCCTCCCAGAAATGCAGAGAACAATAGCTAAGCTGAAATATATGAATTAACAGCATCATAAGCAAAGAAACAACACTGGAAAACTAAGGAGGAAATCAAAGAATAAATTTCTGAACTTAAAAAATCTCTAAACTCATAGCATCTGAAGTAAAGAATAAAATAAAGACACATATGAGCAAAATCCAATCTGAAAAAAAAAAAAAAAAACTGTGCAGTAAGAAAATTAATAACTACCTCTAAGACACTGATAAAAATTAGAGATTGGAAATATAACAGATTCCTTGAATGAGTAATACAGGAAACAAACAGATCACATGAAGCAGAGTCAAAGACATAGAAGAACTTAAATCGCAATCACAAGTCTACAAAGCCGTTTGAGTGAAACTGAAGAAAGAGTTTCAGATCTTGAAGATGCTGGTGTAGCAAGTAAAAAGGTGAGAAAGGATCTCTTCAAAACAACTAGGATAAAGGAAAAAATAATAGACCACCTGCAAGACAATGTCAAGATGATCAATGTGAGACTAATAGGCATTGATGAGAAAGAAGGAGTCAATACAAATGATATAAAAAGAATCTAGGCCGAAGTAATAGCAGAAAACTTCCCAAATTTGAGGAAACAATCTAACATTCAGGTAACTGAAGCATAACACCAAATAACTTCAACCCAAACAAAAACGCAACAAAACATGTAGTAGTCAAGATCCCAGAACTCCAGCACAAGAATAATATACTGAAAGCTGCTGAGAGAAAAGAAGCAAATTACATTCAAAGGAAAACCCATCAGAAATACAGCCAACTTCTCTTCACCAACCATGAAGACAAGGAGAGCAGGAGCAGAGTACTTCAAGATCTCTATGAAAACAAATTCTAGCCAAGACTACAATACCTTGCAAAACTCTCTTTCAAGTTTGATGGAGAAGTGAATTACTTCCATGACAAAGAACAATTAAAGAATTTCATGATGACAAATCCAACTCTTCACTGACTACTGAATGTTGTTCTAGAGAGGAACCAAAATGATCAGAATTCCACAAAAGAGAACAGAAGAAATCTACTAAATAGGGCAAACAATTAAACCCAAGACAAAACAAGGAGTAAACAACAGCAGGAAAATAACATCTCAAACATAAGTCAACACATCTCAATTATAACCATCAAAGTAAATGGACTCAATTCACCAATTAAGAGAAATAGACTGGCACAGTAGATTAGAAAACAAAATCCAATAATATGCTGTACACAAGAAATGCACTTAACTCAAAAAGACATTCATAGGATTAAAGTAAAAGGATGGAAAAAAATACTACATGCTCCAGTACCTCAGAAAAAAGCAGGATAGCAATCCTCTTCTCATACAGTCTCAACTTCAAAGTGAGCATGAACAAATAAAGAAAAGAAGGCTACTATATATTCGTTAGGGGAAAAATTCAAGAGGAAGAGGTAGCACTCATAAATATATATGCACCAAACACAGGAGCACTCAACTATATAAGATAAATCTTAGTGGACATAAAAAATCCAATATCCAAGACGACAATCTTAACAGGAGACCTTAACACGCCCTTATCTCAAAAGAATAGGTCAATCATCAAAAATTTAGAAGAGAAGTAGCAGAACTGAATCAGAGGTCAGAACAAATGGAATTGATGGACATATACAGAGTGTTCCACCCAACAACACTGAATACCCATTTTTTTTTTTAGCTGCACATGGGTGCAGATATTTCTTGAATAGATCACATACTAGTCCATATGTCTTGTTTAAGTACATGCAAAAAAGCAGAAATTATCCCATGCATATTATCTGAGCACAGTGCAATGAAACTGGAAATAAACAAACAAAAAAAACAAAAAACGGAAAAACCCCCTAAGTAAATGGAAATTAAACAACACCCTACTCAGCAATCAATGGGTCACAAATGAAATTAAAAAAGAAATTCAACAATATCTACAATTCAATGAAAATTCAACCACACATTATCTGAATTTATGGGATGCAATGAAAGCAGCTCTCAGAGGGAAAGTCATAGCTATGAACTCATATATTAGGAAACCAGAACAAGAACAAATAAACACTGTTCTGTTGTACCTCCAACATCTGGAAAGGGAAACCAAATGCAGAGCCAAACCCAAAGACGGGAATAAATCATAAGGATTAGAGTAGAGATTAATTCAATTGAGATGAAGAAAATAGTTCAAAGAATCAAAGAAACAAAAAGCTGGACTAAAAAAATCAATAAGCCCCTAGCTAACGTCATCAAAAAGATGAATGCAAAAATTGAAATAGAAGAAATAAGGAATGAAAAGGGAGTAATCACCACAGACCCAGTGGAAATTCAGAAGATTATCAATATCTACTTTAAGAATCCTTATGCTCACAGAATAGAAGACATAGATGAAATGGACAGATTCCTCGAAAGGTACAAATTACCAAAACTCAACCAAGAAGATAGAACACCTCTCAATAAGCCAATAATAGCCAACGAGATTTAAAAAAAAAAAAAAACATAATAAAAAGCCTGCCGACAAAAAAAAGTCCAGGTCCTGATAAATTCACACCTGAATTTTACAAGAAATTTATAGAAGATATAATGCCTACACTCCTCAAACTCTTCAATGAAATTGAAAAGGAAGCAGTCCTCTCAAAATAATTTCTGGGGGCAAGTATCATACTGATTCTACAACCAGTGAAAGACACAACCAAAACAGAGATCTACAGGCCAATCTCCCTCATGAACATAGATACAAAAATCCTTAATAAAATCCTAGGAAATAGAATACAGCAAATCATCAAGAAGATAATACACCATGACAGGTAGGATACATCCCAGGGATGCAAACATGATTCAATATTCAAAACTCTATAAATATAATACATTGTATCAATAGAGTGAAATCTAAAAACCACATGATCATCTCAAATGATGCAGGAAAAGGTATTGACAAAGTCCAACACTCATTCATGTTCAATGTCAAACAGAAAATTGGAATAGAAGGCTTCTAATTCAATTTGATAAAAGCCATGTATGACAACCCAATGGCTAATGTAATTCTAAATGGAGAAAAATTGAAATATTTTACTCTTAGATCTGGTACAAGACAAGGATGTCCTCTATTACCCCTACCATTCAATATAGATTTAGAATCATTAGCTACAGCAATTAGGCAAGAGGGAGAAATAAAGGGAATAAGAATAAGTAAAGAAGTTAAATTATCACTATTTGCAAATGACATGATACTTTACTTGGAAAACCCAAAAAACTCCACCAAGAAGCTACTAGAATTGATACGGAATTTCAGTAGCATAGCAGGATGCAAAGTCAGTACCCAAAAGTCAGTAGCACTCCTCTACACAGATAACAAACATATTGAGAGGGAAATTATAGAAACAATACCTTTTACAATAGAACCACAGAAAATGAAATACCTTGGAATTCACTTAAACAAAGATGTCAAAGATCTTTTCATGGAAAATTGCAGTACCCTAAGAAAAGAGATCATAGAGGATTTCAGAAAATGGAAATATATTCCTTGTTCCTTGATAGGAAGAATTAACATCATGAAGATGGCCATACTTCCAAAATTGTTGTACAGGTTTAGTACAATCCCTATCAAACTGCCATGAACATACCTCCCAGACCTAGGGAACTTTCCTAAAATTTATTTGGAACCAGAAAAGACCTAGAATAGCGAAGTCAACCTTGGCCAACAAAGACAAGGCAGAAGGCATTACAATTCCTGACTTGAAATTATACAACAAAGCTACTGAGATAAAATCAACATGGTACTGGCAGTGAAATAGACCTGAGGATCAATGAAATAGATTAGAAGATGCAGAGGCCTCTATGAACATACTCAGCCACCTGATCTTCAACAACAGGGCCAAAAACACTTACTGTAAGAAAAATAGCCTCTTTAACAAATGGTTCTGGAAAAACTGGCTTTCTACCTGCTGAAAATTAAAACGTGATCTATCACCATGCACTAAACTAATGTTAAAATGGATTAAAGAGCTAAATATTAAAAAAGAAATACTAAGTCTCCTGGAAGAGAAAGTAGGAGGAAGTCTTGAAGACATAGGGGTAGGTTAAAAGTTCATGAACCAACATGAAATAGCATGGGAAACACTTCACAGAATTAAAAGCTGGGAGTAACACTTATTGAGAAACTTTACATGTCAAAAGAAATGACCAACAAAGTGAAAAGGCAACCCACAAATTTTGAAAAAACCTTAACTAAGAAGCACTCAGACAAAGCTCTGCTCTCTAGAATTTACAAAGAACTAAAATACATTAGGGACTTAAATTTAAAGATCCAATCCAGAAATGGGCATCCGAGATGAATGCACACTTCTCAGAGGATGAAATTAAGGCAGCGAATAAATATATGAAAAAAGTGTTCCACATCACTAGCCATCCATGAAATGCAAATTAAAACAACACTGAGATACAAGCTCACCCCAGAAAGACTGGGTATCATAAAGAAATCAACCAACAACAAATGTTGGAGAGGTTGTAAGGTAAAGGGAACACTTCTTCACTTGTGGTGGGAATGTAGACTGGTACAACCATTATGGAAATCAGCGTGGCGACTCCTCACAAAACTAGGGCTGCAAATCCCATTCAAGCCAGCTACCCCCATACTGGGAATTTTCCTGGAGGAACTGAAAACATGATATCATAGTCAGATATCTGTACCTATGTTTATAGCAGCACAGTTTGTGATAGCCAATTCTTGGAAACAACCAAGATGCCTGTCACCTGAGGAATGGTTGAAGAAGTTTGTTGTTTTTTTTGTGTGTGGAACCAGGGATTGAACTCACACCCTTGCACATGCCAGGAAGTGCTTATTCTACTGAGCTATCTCCCTGGCCCCATGATGTGGTATTTTTATACAGTGGAGTACTACTCAGCTATAAAGAATGACAAACTTGAAGCATTTATAGTTAAGTGGATGCCCCTCAAAGATACACTCATAAGTGAAATAAACCAGACCCACATTTGCAAATATCGGATAGTCTACCTAGTATAAGAAATCAAAAGAAGAAATACAAATAGAATGGTATAACACAATTAAAAAGGAAAGTGAAAACTTTAAAAAGATTAGAAAAGGAAGAGATGGTAAGGAGAAAAGCTGGGAAACAGGACAGGGACAAAGCCATACATTTGTATGCATAAGATGCACAAGGCAATGATCCTGAGAAATATCAGCAGGTTTTGGAAAGTAGCCCTTAGTTGGTAGGATACTCAGCCTGACTCTATCTGCTGATATCTGTGAACCATGCAACTGCACTGACGATAGCAATTTGTAATAGAAGGGTCACATTTGGAGTGCCTGTCATTCTGGCCTGCTAAATACATACCTCCTCTCATGACATACCAATTATTACCATACTGTCTTACAAGTAAAATTTTTTTTAAATGGGTAATAAATGAAAAAACATAAAAGAAAAGAAAAAAAAGTCACAGGATGGTCCTGCTCCATTGCTGCATATGGTTAGATTTCTAAATTTCTGTGTAAAAATATGTTTTTGTACATATTTTTAAATATTTTTTACCTCATATTGTATAAGGACTTAAAGTTCAATACAACAGTTCTTGGTGGAAAATGTCTCTTCCACACTATGCCTAAGATGTTTGATACAGAGACAGATAGTTTGGTAAACTGAACGGCATATGTTGCAGGGTAAAAATCATCTTCATTTCTGGAGGGTTAACAACCTCAGTTTTGCAGTCAAAAATTGGAGAAGAGAAAGGGCTACAAGGTCAGCCAACATTTTGGCTCTAGCTTTTCAAGGTCAGTGAAGACTCAGGAAATAGAAGAACCTATACTGTAACATCATGTAACTCAGTTTTGACCCAAATTTTCTATTCAAGGAGAATATGGAGCCACAGAGGAATGCGATCGATAATGTATAGTGTGCCTAAGGAGAGTCACATGGAGAGAAAACATTCTCTCAGGCTTCCATAGAGAGCAAATTGGTCACGCAATGGCCTTGACTCATCCACATCGCTAACACTGTCAAAGGATCTACGAAGTGCGGTACAGGGTTACAAGATAAATCCAGAGAGGACTTGACTGACCTTATCAGTCACAAAAGTTACATTTCTAGTTATATAGGTCTTGCTTTATCATGGTCTTAACCATCTAGCAGAAAAGTATAAAAGCCAGATGTATAAGGTAAAGCCATATTAATATGTTAAGCTGTGAAACGCTCTAATCAACAACTTCCTTGGATAACCCACTACTATTGCAAAATGTTGGACTCTGTTGGAGTGTTTCACTGAATTCAAGTACCTATAATATTTGAATGCCAATATAATACCCATCTCTGACAGGACTAAACAAAAAAAAGGCATACAAGGGAAGGACCATGTTGTATTTTCATGTACAGAATAGTTAGGATATATGTGCAGCTACTTTCACTTAATTCTATGAGAAGAAAGATTGGTAGTAATGGTGTTTGGACAGGATATCATATGTGCTTCTTGTACTGTAGATAGCCACTAAGAAGATAACAATGTAAAATGTATTGATTATTGAAACTGTCCTATTAATCAGCTTTGAAACTGTCTCATTGATATTTGTCTCTCATAAAAATAAAATAATATTTTTGGAAAAGGAGCATAGCAAAAGGATAGAGGTGTGTGCCTATAATCCCAGTGCTTGGAACGCTGAAAACAAGAGAATCACTATGAGTCCAATCTATGTGATAAGACCCTGTAGACCCTGTGGACCCTGTACTAAATACATTTTTAAAAAGAATGGAATCTTTGAATGGATAATGTAGGAAAGAAATAGAATGTATGAAACAGATTCAAAGATATACCCAAAATATTGAAAATTCTATTTAAAAGCTGGAAAAACTATTAGAATGAAGCTGAAGATAGATTTTAGACCTTGAGGATATTATTTCAGCTAATGATAAGGGAAGGAAAGATTTCTTTTTTTTTTTTTTTTTTGTACTTTAAAGAAGCATGTACAGGGTGTTCAGGGTCTCACTACTAGAATGGACTCCTAGTGGTCCACCTGTTCATAGCCTCCCAAGAGCTGGTATTACAGGCATGTGCCACCACACCCAGTCTCAATTTCCATCTCAGCCTCAACCAGGGGTAGGGCCATCATGGCAGGCCCAGGGATTGAACCCTGGCCCCTGCACCTGCTTGCAGGTGCTTTAATCCAGTGAGGTACTTGGCTGGTCCCCAAGATCTCTTAAAAGTAACAAGGAACTAGGAAATAGCAATTAAAAGTTAGAAGATGACACAAAGATAAACAGCAAGACTGATACATTCCAATGAAAGAGAAAGAATCAAAACAAATGACATATAAAGATATTTGCAGAAGTAGTAGCTGAAAAGTTCCTAACCATGTGGAGAAAATCTGACCATGGTTGCTTCATAGTAGGTATTAAAATGCTATCATAGCCAAGAACATAGCTCAGTGGCACACGCACCTGCCTGGCAAATGCAAGGTCCTGAGATTGATTTCCAGTATCAAAGAAAAAAAAAAAGGAAAAGAAAAAAATGCTATCATATGTCTTTATATCTAGCAATTTCTATCACCAGAGATTCTGTGCCTTTTTCAGTAGCTGTGGGGGTATTCACTCTACCATGTTACAGCCGTTTTAGTGCTTCATTGCTTATTCATTGAAAAGAACTAATTTTAAACTTTTGAGCTGTATTCCCAATATCCATGAAGAGAAATGGGAATTAATGTTTGCTTATATTAGGTCCTTGAAGTCTTTGTGGTTTTTAAGTGCCTAGATGGACATCCCATTGTTTGTGGGCTAACAACCACAGTCATCGGATGAGAATATGCCAACCTCTTCATAGCTGGAGTAGTCTGATGTCCAGTGATATTTGAAAATACAATGTGATTGTACTTTTGTTATTTAACTTCTGTGCGATCCTGGATGATTGATCATGGAGGTTTGGCAGAGAGGTGCTTTTGTCTGGTGATCCAGATATTATTGGGGGCACTGAAATTCTTTGAAGTACAAGAACTTATTTCACTATTGATATTAATTCAAATGCTAAGGAAAAAAAGAAACTTGAACACAGTTTATAGATGTTTTCTTGCAGCATGTGGTAGTTTTCATCATTCTTTCTTTAAATTCTTTCATAGGTCTTTTACTTCAGAATTTATTGAGAAGTAAGTGGGTGAAACCTAAAGAAATAGTCCTGTGTTTGATTAAAATAAGCTCCATGAAGTATAATGAATTTAGGCACATTGAAGTCTACTAGAATTTGCAAATGTGACTTTGCCCTCAACTTCAAGCCTTTCATGTATCCCCTGGATACAAAGGTGCACAGAAAGAAGCATTCAGCATTGGCACAAAATACGAATCTCTCATTCAAATGTCAAGCCAAGAAATTTCTATACAACCATGATAAGCACAATTCTTGCATGGCTCTTGCCAGTGTTTCACTAGCATTTGTTTATCCCCCAAGAGTGTTGATTACCTTGGAAACTTCAAAAAAAAAAAAAATCTATGTCACATTGAGTTCAGAAAGTAACTGGAAAACATAACGTTTTATATCCTTAAGCCTTATGGGTTACTTTAAGACTCTGACAGTTTTCATCATTCTTTCTTTAAATTCTTTCATAGGTCTTTTACTTCAGAATTTCTGGCCAAATAGCTCAGTGGATTAAAGGGCCTGCAAGCAGGCACAAGGGCATGGACTTCGATCCCTGAGCCATATGCCGGCCCTGCCCCCAGGGTGAACTAAAATGGCAATTAAGACTGGGCCTGGTGGTGTACGCCTGTAATCCCAGCACTTGGGAGGCTGTAAACAGGTGGATCACTATGAGTCTGATCTTGTAGTGAGACCCTGAACATCCTATAGACCCTTCCCTAAAATATGAAAAAAAAAAAAAAAGACTGACTTATTTTGGACTATAAAGCAAGTAGTCATCTGTGAATTACTGAAGCTATAAAATAGCAATTCTGTGCCTTTGGCTGTTGAAGTGATTTTATTTGTCCCCTCTGCACAAAATCTTATCTTTAATATGGGTCAACTGAAGTTGTATTGAGTTTAGAATATATGTTATTTTTGTTCCATTGAAGAATGCATTTCTTCCTTTTGAAGGAGGCATATAAAATAGAAGTAGAATATGATGCAAAATTGTAGGCTCAACATATTTCCCATACATTATTGAATCTATTTGTTATATTTAAGACTTTGATACTCCAGTGTATCGCTCTTCACTGTTACCATGTCCTTGGAGACTGATGAAAGTTTACCACTATGTGACATCTTCATAAAACTAATTAGGCAAATTTCCACAATGCATGGAAGAGGACAGTGTTCCCAGAACCTTTCAAATAAGTACTGTCTTTCTCTTCCATGTTTATGTTTTGCACGGGGGCAGATGTCCTCATGTGGTCCCAGAGTAATTACTTTGTGGCTACTTCAGATCCTGGGAATTCACCACCTTCATTCCGTAGTGTAGCAAGTAGACTTCCTTAAAAAAGTTCATATCTTTTTATTTTAAATAGAATAGAAAACAATAGATAAGACATTAGAAATGAAAATCAAAAAATAAGATGATAGGTATTCAACAGTAGTTGTTATATTGTATATCACTGTTTTTGATATAATTGCTCAGATTCTAGATACTGGCATAGGAAATTGATCAAAGTAAAAATTTTAAGCATTGTATTCCCGGCTATGATAGCATTTTAATACATGCTATGAGATAGCAAAGAATGGCTGTTGTCACTGGGTCCTGACCTAACCAATTATATTTCTGTTTCTTCACTTGGAGGACAGGAGGAAGTAGTGAGCAATGTTTATTCCAATTCTCATCATCATTTTGACTTTACCAATGAATACTGTTAACCAGGCATGGATGCAGAGTGCTGCGATCAAAACATTCAGCAAGGCTGAGGCAGGATGACAGCAAGTTTGTGCAATGTGAAAACTGTGAGACTGTCTCACAAACAAACAAGCAATATATACACACTGATTGCAAGTTGATGTGAAGACCCTGATTTCAACCCTCAGTAATTCAAAACAAAGTATTCTTCATACGATTTCTACATAGTACAATAAACGTGCATAAAGATTCGAGTCTGTTTTGAAAGGTTATATGCCAGGCACATCACTGATTCACCTTCGTGTAGCTAATTTAGCTCTCAGAACCCTGACAATAAGAGGAAACTTTTATTTGACAGTTTCAGGAAAGGATACAAATTAAACAGTTTCCCTGAGACCATTTAGCCAGTAAATTTTAAAGTTAATATTTTAAGTTGTAGAACTCTGTGTGCTCAGGTTTTAAATGACTACAAATTGCTTCTAATACCACACTCAACAGAATACTTCTATCAGTGCAATTTTTCTCCGTACTAAATAATTTTGCAGCTCTAATTGGATGACCTGCAATTCAACTTAATTTTTACATTATTTGCCCGTGGTTAGTATCAAATCTAAGTTAAGGCCAGCCCTTGCCAGTGAAGTTGAGGATCATAAGTTTTAGGCAGTCACCTGTGTTTCTGACAGGTCAGCCATAAGTTAGAATTCTCACAAATCCTTATAGGCTCCACAATTTCCCCAGATGGCTTATAGAACTCAGGGAAATATTCCACTTCTATTTACAATTTATTATAAAGGATATTACAAAAGACACAGATGGCTATTCAAATGGAATAGAAACACAACAAGCTTCCATATCCTCTCTGAACATACAACCATCCCTATAACTCCATATGTTCAGCAATTTGGAAGACCTCTAAGCCCAATATTTCAGAGACTTTTATAGAAGCTTAAGTACATAAATAGGGTTGATTTTTAGCTTAATCTCCTGCCCCTCCCCATTTCCCAGTGGATGCAGGGAAAAGTTGAATGCTTCAAGCTTTTAGTCAAAGTTTGGTCTTTCTGAGAAGCAACATCCATGAAGGATTGAAAGAGTGTCAGCTAATCAGAACAAAAGCCATTCTTTATACCCAAAGAAATTCCAAGTCACTTTGGAGCTCTGGGTGAGAAGCCAGGAACAAGGAGCAAATGTGGGAAGAGGAGACTCTCCTCGTGCCCCAGTCTCTGGGAAAATCACAATAATTTCAGAACCACTGTTCCAAAAATTTAGAATGACCTTCTCCTTCTCCTTCTCTTCCTCCTCTTCTTCTTCCTTGTTCTTATTATTATTATACTCAGGACCTTGCACTTGTCAGGCAGGCACTTAAGCTATTGAGCTATATCCCCAGCCCTATATTTCTTATTATCAATCACAATATAATAAAATTACTCTTATTTGCCTGAGTTAATAAATTATGCAGGCCATGTGTGGTAGCACACGCCTATAATACCAGCAGTCAGGAGTCTAAGGTAAGAGGATTGCCATGAATTTGAGGCTAGCCTAGACCACATAGTGAGCTCAAGACCTGACTGAAATACATAGTGAGACACTGTCGAAAGA
>PVKA01017487.1:6234-45710 GCA_004027165.1 Ctenomys sociabilis
TAGATAGCTACTTTCTCTTAATTCAGTGAGAAGAAAGATTTGTACTAATAGTGTTTGGACAGGATAGCATATAAAGACAATATGTAATGTATTAACTATTGTAACTGTCCTACTAACCTGTTTTGAAATTGTCTCATTGCTATTTGTTTCTCAATAAAATTAATTAAAAAATAAAAATAAATAAGAAAAGAATTTCTAAAGACCAAAATGATATGAATCACAGTCCTCTGGCCCCAAATCTGCAGCAGCAATTCCATTTCTTAATAATGACTGGCAACAGCCGCCACCGCAGTGTGGAGCTCTGTCTTTCTACTTGCTGATTACTTCTCCAGCATTGTCCAAAATGTACTTACCTATTGCTAATGATAAAATCGAGCTGATTAAGATATCGTGGGTTAGAATTACCTGTGTATTTTTACTTGATTTTTCTGACATTTGTCATTTTCATAAGGTGATATTCCAGCACAAAGTAGGCTTCAGATCAAATTCTGGGGGACCTACCTAAGCACACACTTGCAGATGATCCAAGCTAACATAGGTCCACAACCAAAGCAGAGGCTCCAGATTTAGTTTACCCTTGGTCATCTTGCTCCACTTAACAGAAATTAGATTTTATGACAAATTCAGTGTTAATAGCTACAAAATTTAGAGAACAATTGTGAGACAAAACATTGGTACCTAGATGCCAGTTGCTGCTATAACTGAAACCTAAATTTAGCAGAAATACAACTTGTGTGCATATATAGCAAATATGTGATCAAGTAAAATGAGTGCATCGTTATTATAAACAATTGGGAAAAACATATTTGAAGACAAAAATTAGCCAGGTGTGTGTGTGTGTGTGTGTGTACGTGTGTTTTGTTCAGGGCTCACTATGCAGCTCAGACTTGCAGTGATCCTATTTTCAGCCTTCCCAGTACTAGGATTACACACTCATCACCACAGCTGGTCTTGGTGCTGGCTCAGCACTCCCAGTGATGGGGCCTGAAGTGGCTTGTAGTGCTGGGGACTGAACCCTTGTCCATGTGTTTGCATAAGCAGATAAGCAGGCACTTAGCTTTCTAAGCTATTTCAGCCCACCACTATTGTGTTTCTTTTGAATAAAAGTAACTTAGGCAGACTTTAAAAGTGTTAGCACCTGTGGCTCATTCTTAAACATAAATGTGAATGAGAAGCAAAGCCAGCCATTCAAAGCCTGTGAGGAAGCTCTGCAGCTACACTGAAGCAAGTGAGCCTTTAGTTAATTAAAAGATTAATTAGCAATAATAGTGGCTATTCCCATTAGCCACTGACATTTAAGATGATTTTGATTCAGCAAAAGTTAAACCCTGTGGATCAAGACAGTTGAACTTATTCTAAATTGTGTATTGTTGGTCTTTGAATGATGTTTCACTGTTAAAATCACTATAGTCTAAGTATATGATAAATTTCGGGTAGTTTTGGGAATATTCCTTAAAAGTGAGACAGAAAATTATGGAAAGACAGTTGAAATATAAGGGTGAATTCAGATAAAGGGCATCAATTATATGTGAAGGTCATTTTTTCAGAAGTAGAATTACAGATTTTGGGGCAAAGAAAAGGTGGAGAGAGAAAAGCAGAGCAAGACTACTAGAGAAAGTGAGGCTAGAAAAGTGAGAAAATGAGGATTAACTATGAATGTGTGAAGGAATATAACCATTAGTCATATTCTCTGATATTATATAAAATTATTTTAATATAAGAATTGGAGTCTGTTAAATTTTGTAAGACTTAGATTTTTGTGTAATAATATGTCTAATTATCTAAAGAAAAAATTGTCCTCCATTTAAGTTAAAAACTATGTTTATAATCTATATAAATATTAAAATAAAACAAATAATAGAATGGCCCTGCAGTGTTTTGTTTGTTTATTTGTTTCAATGCTTCATATTTTATTCCAATGTGTTGTGCTTCATAATTACACAGTTTCTACTTGGTAGGAGATTTCTGTGTTTGTGTGTTTATTTGCCTCCTTGTCTCTGTTGCTGTCTCCCTCCTTTCCACCTTCCCTAAAATAGAGAAGATGTATTTTTAAAGTATTGAGCTTAACCACTGGCACGAAGCCTCAAAGGCTTTCTTAGAGCAGTCTAAATGATTCATTATGGATCTGTTACCAGTATCTTGCTTTCCGTGGGCTGCGATGCTTTCCAATAAAGTTTAAAAATAAATAAATAACAAGGAAACTTTTAAAAATGCATTGGCCTATTGCTTTGGGGTTTGGAGTAATCATAGCAAAAATGCTTTGTTGGCTGATTTCATGTTATGGACTGGGTGCTTTTCTCCAAGCACAGTCATAAAATTGCTTTGCCATTTTTTTAAATTACAATAAAACTTGTCAAAGAGTCATGCTCAAAAGTGAGTCATTAGCTGAAGTCAGCTCTTTTATTTATATTTAGTACACCCACAGTACCTCTAGAACTGAATATTCTAACCGAGTTGTAAGCATCTAGACAATATCTATTACCCTAATGCCATATAAAGGTTTAATATTTTCATTCACCTGCTCCCAATATGATCTATTTAGATAATTCTAAAAGGAGAAATACTAATCAACTTCAGTCACAGATGCTATTCTATAGAAAGCATCCACAATGTTACAAATTGCCATAATATCTGAAGAAGAGCATAAAATGTAAGCATATGTCAGTCCAATAACACTGCCTTTATTCAAGCACTTAAAAGATATTTTATGGGCTAAGAGCAATAAAGTAGGGTTTGTGCCACTATACTAAATGCTATAAAGGACTTCTAGGAAAAATTAGAGGCTGGGGATATAGCTCAATGGCATAGCACCTCCCTGGCAAGCACAAGTTCTGCGTTTGATTCCTGGTACCAAAAAAGTAAAAAGAAAAAAAAAAGAATCTAGTAATAAATAAATATGAGTATATATGGCACTTATTTAAGTACTACTGTTGATGATAAAAATACTGACACTTCTGACCTGCAGCATTTTTAGCATAAAGTCATAATGGAAAACAGTGATGAGTAGTGCTACGTAAAAATCAGACTTTACAGAGAAAGGAAAGCATGGATGATATTCCATTGATAGGGTTAAACAATACAGGGGACAGCAGCACACAAATTAAATGATTTCTACAGTAAAAGTAAACTCAGAAGATCCACTGAACCATGTCTTTGTGTATTTTGCTATACAGCTGGATGGTATTGCATGCCTTCTGCTTCCCCATGAATTTCATAGGCTCATCAACTCCCACATGAGGGAAGAGATTTAATACTCAATCTCTATACTGCATAGACACAAAGGTAAAAGAACATGCTTCATTGCGCCTTCATTAATACATATTATTAATTATATGTAATTATACAAAAGCAAGACAATTCTGAGGATTGAAAATATGTAAGTTCAAATGCTAGATCAAGCAAGCTAAATACTCATTGTGATGTTTGAATATGTGTGCTTTTTTCTGTACAGAACAAATTGTGTACGTGGCCCATACAGAGAAGATAGCACTGTGGTTTAGAGAAAAGTCTAGGGTGTTTGGAACAATGTAAATAAAGTGAAGATTCCCAGCCATAGTCAGTCTATATAGTACTGCAACGGTGAATGAAAGTAACATAGAAAGTACTTTCTTACTTTCCAGAAAAATAGCACCCTACGGTAGTTGGTTCCTTTCCTGGTTTCTTACTGTATTCACATATATGCTTTTATCATACATATCATAAATCTTACTCTGGCATTCTTATAAAGCTTGAAATGACTTTTAACTGGGGAAACAATGTCTTCCACTCATTTGGCCTTTCTTATTTATAAATGTCATAACTACTCAAGCAAGCATTTAACCTAATTATTATAAATTAATTATTCATTTCTGTGTATTTCACATTACACCCAATTCACCAAAATTATTTTCTTCTACTACCAAAGTGTATCCTATTTCAAATATTTCTTTTGCAATTATATGTCCAACAAGTGTAAATTGAGTTCTTTAATTATGTATTCTAAAGAAACCTATCCCTAATCCGAATAATTATTGTAGTCTTGGTTTGCAAGGGAATAGATTTAAAACAGGGCACACAATTTATAGAATAATTTTATAATCTTCAATCAAAAAGTCAAACACAGAGGAGTGAAACATATCTGTCTACATGCTAGAAACCCAAAGAATCTAGCTGAGGGCCTGGATCCCAAGTGTCTGGTAGGAATCCTAGAACCCACACCACTGTCTCACACTAGGCTGAATCAAGGATTTGCTCTGGAAAGATGCAAAGATCAGGCATGGAAGCTAAATTTTCTGCATCAGCATAGTGAAGGATCTGTGCCAGCGGATTGAGGGACCTGCACTGGAGCTAGAAAGTGAGGCTCAACATACAGATCAGAACTCCCTTGAAGAGAACAATTGCCATTCTCAACAACTGAGGGGACCACCTGAACAGTTCTCATTAAAATAAGAGCTACTGTCTCCATTTTGACTAAGCCTGACCCTATTTCCTCACATTATTATGTATAGAGCTGGCTAGGACTTCTGTTTATCCTTCAGTTGACCTTAAGCAATGTGTATGGGTCTAGCTAAGGTGCTAGTGACAGTCTTTGAAGATGGCATGAGTGTTTCCCCGATAAATCTGCTGCTCTTTAATGTGAGCTGGGTTGAGACAGGACAGTAGATCTAATGCTCTGCACTGCCAGCTGGGATGGAGCCTCGAGACAGAGGCTATGACTTCCTGGGGCTTGAAAGACTACATCAAAGCTGAAGAGCGCCACTCCACCCAAAACATTAAATCCTATCTCAATGGCATAATAGTATAATACAGATTACTCTCTCTGCTTATCCTCTCTGTATATGGCAGAGATAAATGTAGGCCACCCAGCTAGCTCAGCTCACAGGGTCACCTACTTCCCACAATTATCAGTCATTCCTCCGCAAGCCACTCCCCCTCTGAATAAAAACCAGGTGAGGCCCTGCATCACACTCTTCATTCCAGAAAGCCATCTTTGTAGTTGGACTTAGAACCCCTCAACGCCCCAGTGGTTAAAAATATAATTTAGTGTCTTTATTTTCTCCGTGGATTGCAAAAAACGTGATAGATTGAAATCAACATAATGGGATTCCAATAACATAACTTTGGGATTACAAATATTGGCTACTTAGATCGAGATGAGGACCTGGAAGTGTCTCCTACAAACAACAAGGACTTGGGCTTATCTGATGACGACACTAGCTGAGTTTATATCAGGAAAAGCATCACAACAAGCTTCTCCGACAAGGGCACACCATCTTCCCCTACAGTTCACCCTGTAGTTGGCAGCAATCTTCATGTAGGACCTCCACCTCCAAAAGCACTCTGATTCAACTGGGTATTCCCTGGGTATTGTGGTAGTTCATCTACCACAACGATGCGTTTCACACGTAGATTTTTTCTGAAATTAAATATTAGCTAACATTATCATGTTCTTTGTTGACTGTATATGACTCTGTCCTACTTTCAATTTGGCAGGCATACCAAAAACATTTTGGTCACAACCATTTATCCACACATTCTCTTTTGCTCACATGTCTGTACTTTAAAATCAGATTTAAGAGAATTTCTGTCAAATTACATGTAAGTCTTTTTTTTTTTTTTTTTTTTTTTTTTTGTCTTTTTGAGACAGGGTCTCACTATGCAGTTCAGGCTGGCCTTAAGCTCACTTTGTAGCTCAGGCTGGTCTCAAACTCACAACAATCCTCCTGCCTCAGCCTCCCAAGTGCTGGGATTACAGGCATGCGCCACCATGCCTGGCTGTAAGTCTTAATTGAAACATTATTTGCTTTTAAATGATTCTCTTAAGACATAGTCCTTTAAAAAACTTTATTTTTCATGACACTACTCTGTTTTATTATGGTGCAGGGCATGTATGACTACAGGAAGGAGCATTTACCTCTTTTCTGACTCAGGTGTAGTTAACTGTAAAAAAAAGTATTTAACATGCTTCCTTAATACAGTTGGAAGAGAATATCTGATTTTATTTTTGTGAATACTATCACATAACTCCATACTCATGAGTCAGAAATAAAGTTTTTGTTATTTTACAAAAACTCTATGAATTTCGCCTTCCATCTGTTTCTTACATCTCCACATAACACCTCCTCAGGATCTCAAGGGTCCTAAGTGACAGCTATGCAAGTCTGGGTCTGTATCACACCTGATGCAGAAAGTCCATTGCTTTCACTGTGAACCATTAGTGAAGCACAAACATTTTACACTGTCAGCCAAACAATGTGAAATATCTTGATAATATATTAAGGGCCTGCTTCTTGGCATTCTCAGCAAGAAAGTTCAGTGACATCCAAACCTCATAATATATTGCCTCTCCCAAAAGTACAACTCTTGGCTTGACAGGATTGTGAGTGAATTTGAATTTTTCCACGGGTATGCCATTCTAAAAATTTGATCACAAGTGGCTGGGCTGGGATCAAATACATTTGATAAGTCTCATATAGCATTTTCCTAAAGCCACCACCAAAATTACTAAAAAGTAAACAGAATGGATCTCGTCAAAGAATAACAAACAATAACAGTGAGCTCAATATTTTCTGAGTTCAAGACACTGGAAACTTGGAAAAGTACATTTTAGCACTGAAGATTAACAAAGCTTTTGAATGTAGTATAAGATAACAGTACTCACCTCTAATGTCACATGCAGGGCAGTTTAGGCTAATGTGATAGCATATGGAATCAATGTTAAAAATTATGGGAAGCAAGGGACTTGTGGGTTAGCTCAGTTGTTTAAGTGCCTGCTGGGGCAAACCCAGTCAGGCACGGGGGACTTTGGTTTGATTCTGAGGTCCCCATGCCTCACCAGAACTGCCCTTAAGGCAGCCTTAGCCAATCAAATAAAAAAATCTTTCGCAACTTTTAGGGCCATGGAGATAGCTCAGTGGAATAAGTGCTTGCCTAGCAAGCACAAGGTCCTGAGCTTGATCCCTGGTACTGGAAAAAAGGGAAGTAATAGATAACTTCCCAAGCAACACCTGTGCCCATGAGAGACATATCTAATGGCTCATCTAGTCTACTATATATTAACATATAACATGATGGGCAACAGGACATTTTGGTACACAATTTATTATTTAAACTTGATTTGGTTTTCCAAACGTTGATTTAGTAAAACCACATGATACAAGAGAAATACTAAAGTATATTTGCAGCACAATAACCACATATGGCATAACCTATAGGTATTTATCCAATAAAGAAGTAGACGAATTTGTATATGTTGCATTTAAACAGAGCTGTGTTGGACTGTATGAATCCTATGCATATCCACACTTGGGGGCCCCTGCTATTGATATTAGATACAGCTTTGTAGACCATAATTGACTATGTTCAGATATTATTACTATTATCTTGATATTTTCATAGCATGTACATGATGTACTCATTTTGAAAGAAACATAGATTTGTACAGATAATCTCAGTAATAAATATGTAAATACATACATAAATATCTCAGTTTTCTAGTGACCATATTCTCTCATTCTTGACCTTTTTCTAAGTGATTAGGTTCAAGAGGCTCAAGGAAATCTTACAGTTCACTACTAAGTATATCTCTCTCTTTGACCTCTGTAGACCACTCTTGGCTAGCTTGACAAACAGTGCAATTTTCTAGAAATCTATTGTCCTTATAAACTAGGAAAGAGGAACCCAAAGTAGAATGAGGTAAAACAGCCAAAAATAATTTTAATTTCTCCAAGACACCTTTGACCTGAACACTTTCTGCTTAAGTTTACCAGGAGCTTGTGCTTCTTTGGTTGGCTTAAAAGGAAAGGAAAGGCACGTTGTCTATAGGAATGGTTCAGAGAGAATCCTAAATTTTTCATTTATGTCTTTCTATGCTCTAGTACTTTTCTGAATCCCTTAGTGGAAATGTCATATTCAATAATCAGATTACACTATTCTTATCTTTAACCCAAGAAGAGTTCAAGAAATAGAATCAAAGTTGTTTTTAGATTAAGATAAAGTATTTAACAATATCAAATGTCAGTGGTAAGCCAGATGCCTGGGATCACCATCAAACTACTTCGCTACTGACACATTATTAATTTTGGGTAAAAGATACATTTATGACACTATAAGTGATAATGATAATGTTTAAAACATGATGTAGCTTATTTTGAAGTACAGCAAATGTGAAATGGCCTCAGTCTGCTTCTTGAATTCTAAGAACAGCTACCAACAGTGGAGAGACATCATGCTCTTCCTACATGGACCTGATATAGTCAGCTTTTGAGAACTAGGCAACGTCAATGCCCTGTGTGATGTGACTTCTTTCATGGTTGCTATTATTTGTATATAGCTGTCACCTAAGAGCCTCATGCAATCATGGAGGCTGGAATTTGTGATTGGTAATTGTGGGTGTTGCACCTGCCCCAGGATGGGTAACTTGCATGACAATGTAAGGAGGACAGAGAGACTAGCTAGCTGAAGGAGCTGCTGTTTCTTCCTTTACTTTTGGCTCTGCCACAGCCATGAATGGCTGCTCTCTGCCATGAACAACTCTGCTTGGAGCCAGCCAAGCATGGACTGAAACCTTGGTTATTTTGTCCCAGCAACAAGAAAAAGGTAACTGAGGTAATAATGTAATAGGACCCTAGTTTTTTTGAACAATGACTTGATGTAGCAGTTTATTCGTTTTGGCCCCCAGTCATGATTGGTTGCCATGTCTGATCCAATAAATGATCTGGAGAGCAAACACAGTATCTGCTCAGGGCAGGATAGACAGCAGCTCGATCTTAGTAAAACTATTGGATAAGCGCCTTATCTCAGGTGTCTGCTGGAGTGGTCAGCCTGTCTTACAGAATTTTACAATTTGTTGCCACAGTCGTGGCCACGCAGAAAAAATATCTTTAATTGATCTAGCTGTCATGTTTCAAGTGACAGGTCAGAAAGCCGTGTTGTCCCTAAATGCTACCATCAGTGAAATAATACCATGACAGATTTTTAGGAGTATTTTTAAAAAAGAAATGGCATTTAAACATCTCATTATCCTAATTGACTCTTAACATCAATGACTCTTTCTAAATTACTTGTGGAGATGGATGATGGCTGACTCCTGATAGATGGAGAAGGTCCTTAACTTAATAGCATTAGCCATCTAGAAGGATATGTATAATCTAAAGTCTTATTGAGACAGTTGTTTGTTTTGTTGTTGTTGCAGTTTACAGGTGAGTTCACTGAAATAAGATTTATCCATAAAGCACATTTGCTTTATTTTATTTTGCAAATTGAGGCTTGTTGGAGCATTTTGTTGTTAGTGGTAGAATCCGAGTTGCCACAGACAGCTTACATATGTGATACTAGTGGATTAAGAAATTGTCATTTTGATCTCACAGCACAGTATCTGAAATACAACCATAGACAGTAGAGAAGATACAGAGTCTGGCCAAGGTAATACCAAAAAGAACTCATGATCATGGCATCCAATGATCGTCTCAATTTAAAAAAAAAAAAACATAGATATATTTCCTACTAGTTTATGTTATTTAATTTTTAATAATGGCTGTTTTACAATCAGCTTGTAAAATTCTTTGTGATTTTTAAATCACAAAGATTTGATTGTTAAACTCACCAACAGCTATCTTAGTCTAGTATACAAGTATACAATAGAATGGAGAGAGAGAGAGAGAGAGAGAGAGAGAGAGAGAGAGAGAGAGAAACTTGTACAATGAAAAACTGCAGGAATACAAACAATAGGCTGTGGTAAAGAAAATATTGAAGAAGAAACATTTCTATAATATTAGAAAAACATCTGAAAGAGAAACTTCACTACCTTTGCAGATCAGGATTGACATACAAACACTGATGCAATTTAGAATCATCTTGTTCTTCATAATGTAAGAATAAAGAAAATCTAATACCCAAAGCATGGAGAATTAGTTTCACTCTAGAGATGCTGAAGACTTAAAGTTATTATTCCACATTTATGACAACATGCAGAAAATCAAGGACTTTTCTTGGTTATTCTAGAAAACTGCTTCCACAGAAAACCATGTCTCTCAGAAACAGAAAGAAGAATCAAGAGAGTTACAGTGAAGCCTCCTTGCATGGAGTCAGAATTCACATAGTTTTTTTACTGGTAGGACAATTAAGTGATAATTTTGACATACAGCATGAAGGTAACAGTGGTACTAGTTGCAAAAATCAGGGAAAAAGACAGCAGCCTACATAGAGTGAGACAGCATTAGAACCACAAATGTTAGAATGGTTAGACAAAAAATATGATAGACAATAAATATGATTGCTCTAGTGATCATTTGATTAAAAATAAATAATAAGGGGCTAATAAAAGTTGTGACATGGAAACTTCTATATGCAAAGCAAATTTTAGTAAAACCAAAGTAACAGAAAGAAAAAAATGGTTTTGATGGGTTTACCAACATAGATCCTCAGTAAGGGATTAGTAAATATTTCAAATATTTTTCCTTTCAATCTGTATACATTCTATTTCTTTATTCTCTTGCGGTTTTTGTGATGACTTTCAGCATAGATGCTGAAAATAACTGGTTCAAAGTATGTCCTTCTCTTTTCTGTCATTGGGAAAAATCACCTGATTCTTCAAATTATGCAGTGTTTAACATAGACTCCACTAATTATTTATAAAATGTGTGAGCTTTTTATTTATTTATACTTTTCTAAGAGTTATACCATACAAGATATCAAAAATCATTTTCTGCAGTTGATATATAGATTTTTTTATTGTATTAATATGATGAGCTATATTTACTGAATTCTAGGGTGAATGAAATAGCTCAACAGAGTAAGCACCTGCCTTAGGCAAGGTTAGGGACCTGCCCCACATGCCATGCAAGCAGTTTTGGCCCCATGTCTGGGCAATATATATATATATATATATATATACTGAATTCTGAATATTGAACCAAACTTATAGTCATTCCTGAAATAAATTCCTCTTTAGTACAATTCTCTGTATAACTGTTGGATTTCCTAGTTGATATATTCTCAAGGATTTTTGATTTGTGTTCATGAGGTATATAGATCTACATTTTTCTTTTCTTTTTTTACTACAAACCTTTTTTTTTTTTTTTTTTGGGACAGGGTCTCACTGTGCAGTTCAGGCTGGCCTCAAACTCACTTTGTAGCTCAAACTGATCTCGAAATCACAACAATCCTCCTGCCTCAGCCTCCCAAGCGCTGGGATTACAGGCATGCACCATGATGCCTGGCTCTACACACGTTTTTTAAAAATTCATTTTAATGAGAAATGAAAGATAAAATAGAAATGAATCAGTTTCAAACCAGGCTAGTAGAACAGTTACAATAATTAATACATTGCATATTATTGTCTTTGTAGTATTTTTTCAGGGGAGAAGAAGCAGACATAACATCTTGCCTAAACAATTTTAGTACAAACTTTTATTCTCAATGAACTAAAAGAAAACAGTCTCAGGACTTGGCCCAGTTCCTAAAGCAATGAATCTGGTTAAGGTTAGCTATCAGCTGTCAGCCAACCTAGTGTAATGCATCAATAACTTTACAAAAATGTAAATAAAACACTATTCTGCTGTGAAAAACATAGATAGATAGATAGATAGATAGATAGATAGATAGATAGATCT
The DNA here is from genome assembly GCA_004027165.1 of Ctenomys sociabilis. Lineage (NCBI taxonomy): Eukaryota > Metazoa > Chordata > Mammalia > Rodentia > Ctenomyidae > Ctenomys > Ctenomys sociabilis. The sequence goes on from PVKA01017487.1 coordinate 17,826, forward strand.
GCATTTTACTTATAATAATATCTTTGTTTTTAGTATCCACTCAATGTTGGCCATGTAGAATTAGTTAGCAAATGTTCCATCCACTTCTAATACTTAATATCTCTAACTCTAGTATTTTCATTTTCGTAAGTTTTTAATTGCTGAGTCAATGTTTTTAATGATTAGAGTCATATACACCAAGACTTTCTTAACCTTTTTGTCTAAGTTATTACATTTGTCAATACACAGTTCTTGATGATGATTTAATTTTAAAATAACTGAAAGCACAAAAGAAATAAGATTGAGTTGCTATGATAACACTTTTACAGTAGGTAAATGTGTAAGTTACAGGACAGAGCTAAACCTCTCATGTAGAAATCCCAGTGACACATACTCTCTCTTCAATTCATGAAAAGTAGCTCCCTGATACATAAGCTTGGCCTTCTGCTTATGATTTCTTTCAACACAATGTAATTTAGAAAATGAACTGGATAATGTTACTTCAAGCTGGCGAAGACAGAATCCTACTGCACCTTGTAATTTACATCAACGTCAGTAGTGCCAATGTATATACATAGAAGACATCTTTATATGAAATGAAGACAGTAGTACTTTATTACTATAGCATTCCTTGAATATAGCATTCCTTGAAATAGTGCCTATTTCTGAGAAAGTTATCCAATCCCAACTGTAGGATAAGGTCCGGCCAGGTATCTCAGCAGACTAAAGCTCCTGCTTAGGCAGAACGCATCATCCGGGGTTAGATCCCTGGCCCACTATGCTGGCCCTGCCCAGAGATGCACTGAGACTATGATTACAGGCATGGTGGCACATGCCTATAATGTCAACACTTGGGAGGCTGAAAACAGGAGGATCACTATGAGTCCAATCTACGTAGTGAGACCCTGTACTAAATACACAAAGAACTTAAATCAAACTATAGGACATTCCACAAAATATCTCACTTTACTCCTTAAAATCATCAAGGCCATCAAAGAAAAGCAATGCTTGAGAAACTTGCACCACCAAGAGTAGCCTGAGGAAATATACTCACTAGGTGTATAATTATTTATATGGTTGTAAAACAAGGTAAGAACATTAATTATATACCAATGAAATTTGAAAAACAACTATGGACTTTAGTTAGTAATACTGTATCAATATTATTTCATTAAGTGTAACATGTAAATTTATATCATGTAAGTTATTACTAATAAAAATTTATTGAATAAAATACATAGTATGTCTCCTCTGTGTTTAGCAATTTATTTCTGCATATCTAAAACCATTATAAAATAAAACTTTATTAACAAAAATTTAATTGTGTGCTGGAGTTTCCTAAAACTCAAAATGTTCAACCAAAACCAAAATGTTTGACCAGAGGCAGCAGCATACTAATTTGATCAATTTCTTGAAATAAATACAAGCTTAGGATAATACCTTTATAGGAAATAATTTGTATTGTACTGCAAATGTTTGTTTCATACTTCTGAGGCAAAGGATATTATAATTGACTTAGTGTAAGGAATGCTGACAAAGAGACTGTCCATGACTTCTAAGAACTCACAGTATAGAGAAAAACCCCCGTAAGCATTAAAGCTTGTTATGATAGAAGCAGAGAACAGACAACTAGTCCAACTATGTGGTAACAGAGGAACTTCATGAGGTACATGGTTTCTAACTTGGCTATGAAAATATGACTATTGTGCTGGCATGATAGCTCAAAGATTAAAGTGCCTACTTAGGCAGAACACAGCAGCCAGAGTTCAATACCCAGCATGCAATGCTAGCTCTGCCTCCTGGGGCCTGCTCAGAGGGCAATTGAAACTGGGTGCGGTAGCATGTGCCTATAATCTTAGCATTTGGGAGGCTCAAAACAGGAGTCCAATCTCCTGTAGATCCTGCAGATCCTGTACTAAATCAAAAGGGAAAAAAGATAATATGACCAATTAAGCTACATATGTATTATAGCTTGTGTCTACCTGTTCCTTCAAAGTCTTATGTGGTCACAGGTGAGGCATTTCCAGAGGTGACTGGAAGTAAAGTGTGTGACTGGAATTGATTCATGGTACAATGCTATGATCAAGGGCAGGAATTTTAATGGTGTGAGTGATAACCACCCTAAGTGGCCTGGATAAAATACAAAGGATAGAAAGAACTGCTGGCATCCCTTGTTGCTTCTTCTGCCCCCCACCCCTGTTCATCCCCTGTGTTGCCACTGTGCCTGGCAGCAGCTGGTTATGGACTGAAACCTTTATAAACTGTGAGTTAAATAAATGTTTTCCCCTTTAACTTTGGGTGCTGGGTATTTTGCCTTAGCAAGGAGAGAAAAATCACTAAAACACATCCATTTAAAATTCTTAACATGGCACAGTAAATTTATGCATAAGCATTTTTAAATCTTTCGTGCATTGATTTCTGCTTACATGCACAGACTGCCAAAGCCAGCTAAGAGGGTTCTCAAAAATCAGCTGATGATTTTTTAACCTAGAAAGGATCACATGGGCAATGGGTTACCATTATGCATGTTCACTCCTTCATTACTTCTGTGTTCCACATGTGTACAATGTACATCTCTGTTTCTAATTCATTTGTCTTAATTACGTTAATTGAGACAAACACTGTGAACATGTTCCTCACGGTGTGAAGAAAATATCACCCACTAAGTAACACAGTGTTTATTGGGGTGATTAGATTATCAAAGCTATAATTAATTGTATATAAACTGTTGGTTTCAGAAGATTATCCTATATGATATTTCATAGATTGCATATTTTATGGAGAGGCTCTCCACTGCTTAGAATTGCATAAACTTCATAGTAAGTGTTATTTAGTTATTTTTATGCAACGTTAACTGCTAAAAACATCTCCTTATAAAATACCTAAGATTTATCTTCACTAATATCAAAGCAAGAGCATAGGTAAGTTGCCTAATAAAAAGTTATCTTATTATTTGTAAAAATCTTTGTGAACTTCTTGAATAATTTTTGAATAATTTGATAATACATACATTCTCTTAAATAGATGTTTGGAGAATTTTGTAAATGTTATATTTGGCTATAAATTTCCAATAATATTTTACTGAGATTTGTAAGTGTATTTGGTACAGGATCTCACTATGCAGCCCAGACTAATAGTAATCTTCCTGTTTTCAACCTTCCCAGCTCTGGGATTAGAGGAGTACACTACTATGTCTGGCCTAGTTGGCTGACTCAGTAGGCCTGGGGGTGGGACCAGCACAGCATGTGGTGTAGGGGATCGAACCCTGGTCCCTACACTTGCCAAGCAGGTGCTTAGTCTGTTGAGCTATCCCGTGAGCCCTGGCATTTATAATGTATGTGTTACCTCACACTTACTATCATGATTATTATCAAAGGATCAATCGTAAGTACTGGGGAGGATGTTGAGAAAATGGAGCCCTTTCACAATGTTGATAGGAATGCAAAGAAGCAGAGACATATTTGGAAAGGTGATCAAGGAACCTCAGATGACTAAAAGTAGAACTATCCATCTGACCTAGCAATTCTAATTATATGTAAATATCGAAAAGAACCATAATCACTATATATGAAGGATGCCTACATTCTTCTTGTTATTGCAGCATTTTTCACAATAGCCAAAATGTGTAATCTAAGTGCCCATCAATAGATGAATGGATTTCTATATGTCTGCACAAATTTATGACTCTATCCATCTGTGATTAAACAATGTAATACATTTAAACACTAAAAGGAAAGAAATCCTATGACTTGTGTCAATGTGGATGATCCTGGAGGACATGCTAAAGGAAATTAGTATGACAGAGAAAACAAATACCGTTACATGGGCTTGAAGCTAAAATGTAATTTGAGGGCCAGGGAGGTAACTCAGTGGTCTAATGGCCTGGTTGGAAAGCGCAAGGATCCAATGCCCGGCTGCCCAGGAATGATAGGATGCACCATGTCAGGCACTGAAACCAGGCATGGTGGAGCATGCCTGTAATCCAAGTGCTGGGGAGTCTGAAACAGGAGGATCACTCAGAATCAGAACTGCATAGTGAGACTCTGTACCAAAAAAAAAAAAAAAAAAAAAAAAAAAAAATATATATATATATATATATATATATATATATATATATATACTATAGTCAATGATAATGTATGCCAGTGTTTAAATTAACTAACATGAAAATTTAAATGTTCCATATTAGAGAAAGTGCATGAGGTGCATAGTTTGGTCAACTATGTTGATTTAAACATTCTACTTCGTATAGTTATATCAAAACATTTTGGAACATATATATTCATGACTATGCAAGTAAAATATAATTATCCCAGAGAATTCTAATATAATTTTTCACACTTAAAAGCATTATAGCTACTTCATTACCCATAGAAGTGTCTATTCTTAGCGTTATATCTAAGACTTTCTAATCTAGGCCCTTAAACCAGACTTCTTGTATTTTGTACATAATCTCAGTTTAACATATGTTCTTAACTGTAATAAATATTTTCACTTTGTCCATGTCCTATGAGTTCTTATTTCCTCACTTCATTTCCTGCTAAGTCAAATAGAAAATTCTTTCCCTCTCTTTCTCTCTCTCTCTCTCTCCTTTCTGTTCGATTGCCTGAATGTATTATTGAACCTAAAGTTTAATTTTTAGTAAAGCCATTTAAGGACAATTATCTGCTGCATCCATCTGAGTACTCATGCCATACAGGATAGCTTATTTGAATTACAGGATTTATATTAAGTTTTCACTGCTAAGCTATATGAGCTATGTAAAGAGAGATACAGGTGTCCTACTCATTTGTATATTCATACACGATAGAATTCAGCATGTTGCCTTAATGAAAGTCCATAACATTTACCTTCTTCATACTTAGGCTAGTATTCCCCACATTTTTGCTTTTGTTTTTGTTTTTGATGAGTGGGGGCAGACTTCTCAACATGTGTTTACTTCTTGATTTTTTCCATGAACTTTTGGATAAAAATGTAACTAACATTGGAATTGCTTGTGACAAAAAAAAAATTTCATTCGAAGTAGGTTATATCTGATATTTCCAGTCCTATGTAAAACCCACTACTATTATGAGCTACTGGACTATATTGGAATATTTTGCTAACTTCACATATCTACAATATTTAAATGACAATAGAATACCCTTCTCTGACAAAACTAAACATAAAAGGGGATACAAATGAAGGATCATTTTGTATATGTGTATTCAAAATAGGATAAATACCCAGGTACATTCTCTTAATTTGATGAATAGAAAGATTTGTTCTAATTGTGTTTGTAGACAGGATATCATGTCTGCAGACAACAATATGCAATGTATTAATTATTGAAACTATCCTACTAATCTGTTTTGAAACTATCTCGTTGCTATTTGTTTCTCAATAAAATTAAAATAAGCAATATTCAGTATTTTAATGAAGAACTAAGCAAAGGTGGTGTAGTACTTCTTGCATAACATTCACTAGTGGCTCTGTTGCCAAGTATCTATTAATATGAAAGGTCCCAAATGATAGAGGAGATTAGGTTCTCAGAATTAGCTAATCCTTTGTGAAGTAACAGCAACACAAATGTCACTTAGTTTAAATCAAAGACCTGAGCCTTTTGGTGAATATCAGAGAAGGGAATGCTTCTTTGATATGCTAATGCACAGTGTGTTATTCATGAGGTGTCTCTCACTTTGGACACTGATAGCAATACTAGCAGAAAAGAGTTATCACATTTTGTTTCATTTAATCTCCATGCTTTTTTGGAAATGTCAATATGAATGAAGAAAATGCTGGTCTTTGATTTTGGAAAACCAAATTCTTAGGAGAACAATAGATCTTCCTTGTTTTCATTTTTATTTATTTGTATTGTACTAGTTTTAATTTGTAGAAGGATTATTGTCTATAGAAGTGACATTTCATTCTGGCCTGATCTTTTGCTCACATATATCAGTTTTATTGAATGAACACATTCAATGGTATATTGTAGAGCACTTTCTACTACTGTGTATGCAACTTATCATACCTTTTCTCTGTGAGGTATATAATCTGCGTTATTTATAATAATGTCATTTCTAGGAAACTTGACACAGAGTATGCCTAAATTGTAATCACAGAAGTAGAAAAGCACGTGGACCAAGAGTAAGTTCATGTTTTCCTCCTGTAGACTATCATATCTTTTTTACTTGGTGGGGGAAGAATGTATACTGGGAATGCACTTCAAGACCTCACAGGCAGGCACTGAGCCAATGAGCTAAATCCTCATCCCATTATATAGTTTTTAACACTGTTGCAGGCAACTGAGCTATATAAAAATATTGTAGGCAGTCAGACAGAGTGAAGCCCTTAAGGAGGCAGTGTGGAAACAAGATGACTTTTCAACTTTGGGAGAGACAGACCCCTGCTGTGGGCTGGTCTTTGAGACAAAAGAGTAAACAAATGTACCTCCCTAGGGGTACCCAATATTTGTATTCTAAATGAATCTCTCACATTGAGGACTTCTAGAAGCGACTAACCCAGCAAGAAAAGCCCCTATTCTGTGTTCATATCCCCTTGTCATTCCTCCTTGCTATTTGGTCCTGGATTTAATCAATTTTACTTGAGAGATTGTGCTTATAATCGTATTGGTTGACCATAGTTTCTTTTCCTTTGGGGTGTGTGTGTGTGTGTGTGTGTGTGTGTGTGTGTGTGTGTGTGTAACCAGAGATTGCACTCAGGCCCTTGCACTTTCCAGGGAAACGCATATAGAACTGAGCCATTGCCCTGGCCCCAACTGACTATAGTTTTGATCTATCTCATGCTCATCTAAGCAAGTTTCAGTGTTTTCCACCTTAGACCAATGTCACCTCATGGTTTTACTGTCCCTCTTTTGGACAGGAGCTTTCTTTCCCCTGTAAATATATTCTGCTCTTAACCGCTGTTGTTCCTAAAATTCATTCTTCAGTTGTAGACAACACAAATTTAGGTTCAGGTATTTTTCAGGTTGGGAGTATCATTCTCTTATATCAACAGCATCGCATCCATTTGTATAAGCTACATTTTACTATAGGAACAAGCAATTGTTCATTCTCAATGACTCGGTAAAAAATATATTTAGCTCTTGCTCTATGAGTTTCAGGGTGATTCTAAAAAAGTGGTAAATGTCCTACATTCCCTTCATGGCTCTGGATAAAGAATAAAATGCATTTCAACATTCTGGGTCTAAGGAACATGTTTTTGTTTACATCATACAGTGCAAAGTAAATTTCATATCATTGCAATCTGTGCAGAATACTAGGCAGTTCAAATTTTCTATTAAACTGGAAGAAAAAGAGCTGTAAATATTTGTTATGCATCATTCATGATTGCTGCACTGTGTTATATTCTGAAAGCATTCAGAACTCCTGTCATCTTGATAGCATATAACTTTCAAGAGCTGGTATGTACTATCTTATACACTTGACAGAAGTAAGGGATCTGATAAGAAGTAGTGTAAATATTTCTGATATTCAGTTCTATTGCTTCATGTCATGAATTTTGAATGCTCTGTTCCTGTTTTCCATTGTACTTTTTTTTTCCTTCTTCTTTTCAAGAGTAGGTTAGTTTTCAATTTTGTTACACTCTCTCGAAATAATGCTATAAATATGCTTCCATGCTAATTGTCTAAAGTTTGGCTCATTTATCTCTGTCCCAGGCACACAATCTTCAAATGAGTCCTGTGTACAATAAGACTTGATTGAAAAATAACTGCAAATGCAGCACATATTTACCGCTGGTTGATTCTTGTCAGGTTGGGACCAGACCCCCTTTGTAAGGTGAGTATAATTTTTAAACTCTTATTGCCTTGTGGTTTTTCTGTCAGAGAAGATCACATACCATCATAGGCAGCTGAGTTAGAGTGAGAGAGAAATATTCTAGGCTGTCATATGGGCCAGACCTTGAGAAAGACCTAGTATGAAAGGCCAGATACTGCTCAACTGCGAGAGAGAAAGACTCTCCTGCTGTGGGCCACATCTTAATACAAAAGATCAAACAAGTACATACTTCCATAAAGATAAACATCCAGGACTGACATTCTAAATAGGTTGCTCTCACCTTAAGGACCCCTGGAAGAGCCACTAACCCAAACCCCTACAGAAAAGGCCCTTGTTCTATATTCATGCTACATGACCTGCCTCCCCATTTGATCCTGGATTTAATCAATTTTACCTCAACAATTGTGCTTGTACTCTTTATCAGTTGATCATAGTTTCATCCCACTTCATGCCCACCTGGAAAGTTTCCATGTTTTCAATCTTAGACCCACCTCACTTCATGGATTTGCTCTATAAAAATCCCTAGAGAAGACAGCTTCCCTGGGACATCTCACTTGGGTCGCCCTTCTGTTTCTCTCTCAAACAGGAGCTTTCTTTCCCCCCCAAAAATACATATTCTGCTCTTAACCTCCACTGTTCTTAAAATTCATTGTACAGGTTTAGAGAACACATTCTCGGTCCAGGTATCTTTCATGTTGGGAGTGTCATTTCCCCATATCAGTACTATTTGAAAGATAGAAGTGTGTAGTAGTAGTTATGGTGAGACACAGAAATATATTCCATTCCCAAAACCTGTCACTGACAAAGCAGTCCACAATGTTACCAATTTGAACCCCATTTGTTATGGCAGTCTGACTATCAAATGTATCTCCATTTTTAGACCCTCATTTAGCCTTTTCAACCATGCAAATTCATGAAGACCAAGGTCTGGAGTCTCTCTGTGATAGGGTCTGCACCTTGACAAGTTTCATTTCCTTGCACCACCCGCATTCCTGTGAATACTTCTTTCCACAGTGTATTCCTGGAATGCATGTTTTCCAGAACAAATATCCCTAGAGACAACATAAAACTCTCCAACAAACACAACCTTCTCACCTAAGGAATAACTATTTCTCTAACTTTTCCATGCATCTTACCTTAAATAGTTGTCATTCAAGTTGGAATATGGATTGTATCACAATTTTTCAAAAAATTAATTTCATTCCTTGGTCACGGTTCTCCTGTTCTCTATTTCTGTAGAAAAGTTTCGTACTCATTTTTCTTCAACGATTTATTTTTTTCTGTTTTGCTTTCTTTCTGGACAGGATCAACAAGGTCTCACAACTACCGGTAGTGATTCTCCTGTTTTCAGCCTCCCAAGAGCTAGTATTTCCAATGTGCACCACCACTCCCAGTCTCACGGTCTCAGAGTGCCTCAGCGGCAGGGCCAGCACAGATGCTGGGAATGGAACCTCAGCCTGTGCTCTGCGAAAGCAGGTGCTTTAGTCCAATGAGCTATCAGGCCGGCCTCTTCAGCTAATTCAAGTAGTACCTCATTCTCGGTATTCTCTAATCACTTCAGAGGGAGGAAATACTCTCTTTAGATAGCATCTTCTACATCATCTTTAACTTGGTGCTCTCATTGTCTGTCCTATTTGTCATGTGCATTCAATTTGAATAAGAACGGAGACTAGTATTCAGTATTTGGTTTTGCTTTTCTTTAAAGTTTTTGTCATTGAGCTTTGTTATGTTTGTCCTAGTGTTTGTTACAGTCATATAGTCAATTCTGGTAAAGAAAAGATGAATTTTGAGAGAAAATGACTTCAAGTTGCTTATAACTTACATTTTGTTTTTTATCAAATAAATATATTGCAATCATACTTATAGCAATTGGTTGTTAACAATGAATGAATTCCAAACAAATTTAGTTCTTTCAGTGGATCCAAAAGACATTCAACTTAACTTTATCACATTGGAACACTTTCAGTCTTCCTTATTTTTTAATGGAAGTAATGCTTTGCAAGTGTATTGAGCTTCATTTAGTGAACTCTCAGTAGTATCTGATGCTTATTATCAATCAATGTGATGATTCTTCTCAACTTCAATATCAGGTCTTGATATATGAAACTCAAAGGAATTTGCTGGAATCTATAATATGCTTCCAAATTATAATCTTCAATTTTCTTATATTATTCTCTTCCAATGTTAACTCATCAACCTTTGTGATTTTACATATAATTTGTCCATTATATGATGATGCTACTCTATAGTTTCATCTGTTCTCCCAGGATTTATGTTTAGATCATTTAAATCTTCCTTTGGATGTTTTTCATTCACCTTGTACTGAAAGATTCACTTGAATACATTTGTTCCAAACCAGCATTACTATATCCTAAGTAGGGATAGCAGTACATAAATTTGTGAAGTCCTATTGTGGAAAACAATTCACTTTGGGATCTGGTTTTCTCTTGCTACCACAAATCTTGCATGATAATTTTTTTCTAAATCTTATTAATTTTACTTTATAAATATCACTTAAAATTTTTACAATGCCTATCATTATTTCCTAATATGATCAACAAATGACATCTTTTGAAAAGACAAATTAATGCAAGCCTAAAAATTTATAGGTGACTTTTCAATTCTGTTGGGAGAAATTTGAATCAGTTACATGACTTTACATTTGCACAATGACTTTTGATTCAAAATAAAGTACAAAAAAATATATAAAGCATACTTGAAATCCTGGAGACCTAATTAAACAAAGAATTCAAGATGGATTTGAAATGTGCAAAATTTGTCCAAGATATGATTTTTTGTTTTTTCACTGATTTATTCTTTGAGATATAGAAATAGCATAGAACAAAGTAACTTTGAAAGAAAAGTTTTGTCATTTCCCCCCCCAAAGGTCTTAAGGAACTTTGAATGTAAGAAAAATGATACTAATTCAATGGATCATAAATTTATACAAAGGTAACATTCAGATGTGGTGCATAAACTTTAAACACTAGAATCATAAAGCACCAAGGAAGGCAAGCATCAGAAAACTAAACAGTTTTTCTGCCACCTGTCACTTTAGCTTTCAAAGTTTCAATCAAATCAAGGTTTCTGTTCGTAACAGCAAAGCACATTCTTCTGAGGAAAATTACATTATGATCGAGTTCTTAAAAAATAATATCTACAGTGTCCTTTCAAAATTCAAAATTATCTGACACACAACCAGTATAATGCAAATACACACAAGAAGAAAATTAGTTATTAATACTTGTCATTTCTAAGATTGCCTATATATTAGACATATAACAGTAAAATGAAAAGATAAATATCACAGGAATAGAAAACATGAACCTGAACAGACTTTGAGTACAAACTAAAAAAAAATATCTAAAATGAACCAAAAATGAGCTTAGTAGGGCTGGTGAGGTAGCTTAGAAGTATACGTACCTGCTTCCGCAAGCCAGGAACCAGGGTTCAATTCCTGGTCTGCCCTGAGCAGGCCCCATATCCCCACACCCTCCCCAGGGCCTGCTGAGCCAGTGAACATGACCAGGATTGTAGTATACCCCCGTAATCCAAGTGCTGGGGAAGCTGAAAACAGGAGGATCACTACGAGTCCAAACTGCATAGTGAGAACCTGTAACAAAAATGAAAAATAAATAAATAAAAGTAAAAAATGAGCTTAGTTACTTAACTAAATGAATTAAACTTATTGAAATTTAAGGGATAACAATAGGAAACAGAGAGATTATTTTTAAAAATAAAATTAGGAGCCAAATCTTAAGCATCTCTAACCAAAACTACAATTGTGATAAGTAACTCTGTCAACCAGAGTAAAAACGCGCAAGTGATTGGATCAGCGTTACTCTCTCGAGGGCTGAAGACAGAAGGCCCATCCTGGATAGGCTTGTCACTTGAATGGATTAAAAGAGAAATTTGGACGTTTTCTCCTGGCTTCTAGCGCACTCTTCAACCTTTGTACTGGTTTTTCAGTCTTCCGCCTACCACCACAGACGTCTGGCCTCCTGAGACCTACACCAAGGGTGCACTACAGTTACCTCCAGGCCCTCCCTGGGTTCTCCAGAGCGCCAGCATGAGCACAGACCTTCTGCACCCTTCTACCTCTAACTCTGCAGGCAGCCATTTTTAGCCCATCTTACAAATGCTTGTATCTTAGATTAAATCTGTTTCTCTAGTAGTCACTGACTAAAACAACACATTACAAAGTATATGAAAATTAATAAGTAAAAGAAGCACAATTAAATCTAAAAGATATAACTAAAGACAAGATTATGTAAAATGTGTTCCTTGAAATTAAAGGAAGAAATAGCAAATGAAGCAAAAAAAAAAAAAAAAAAGAAATGGAAAATATCTAGGTAAATACAAAACATAATTTTTACTTTGATTTCTATAAAATGCACATAATGCATCAATAATGCATATTTCTGGCTTATACCATAAGCAAAAGTAATATATATTTTAATAGTCTATGTTAGTGGAATAAATATACATAAAGTATAACATTTCTATCATTTTGGTGAAATGGTACAGTATTCAATATATTTTGATAACTTAGATACTGTACTATAATCCCTAAAGTAACTATTAAAAAGTTAATGCTGAAAAGAAAAAAAAAATGAGTAGATCTATTAATGATTTAAAGTGAAATTCTCAAAATTATGAAAATAAATCAAAATAGGAGAGAAAAGGGGGACAATAGAACAAAAAAGAAGGTAAGGACAGAAAACACAACAGATGGCATCACGGTATGTAATAATAGCAATGAGTTAGGTGTTACTTGATTTAGATATTCAAATGGAAAGACCATGATAATACAGACAAACCAACGAAACTCTAACAGACTTACTTCCGATATGCTTACCTAATGTAAAAGCACACACAAGCTGAAACTAACATGGGGAAAAAGTGTACCCAACAACTGTAGAGCTAAGAAAATTAAAGTAAGGGAATACCACAGAAAGGTGACCTATAGTGTACTTCAAATATCAGAAGACCACATGTTGCTAAAAGATTGATTCAGCAGAAAAATGGAAAACTGTATGGTGGTGTGCACACCTGACAAAAAGGCCATGAAACACAGGAATGAAAACAGATAAAATGGAAAAGCCATGGAGAGTCTGGGAGTCTTAAGACATTCCAACTACCTGTTGCAGAGTTTGTAACCACAAAAATAACCAATATATTCATAAAGAACCTAAACAATATTATTGAGTACCTAAATCATCTGATAATTATAGAGCGCCACCTCCAAAAATTGAAGAATACATTGCCACAGTATGACATCTGAAACTTTCAAGTATGGTTCAACAGCCGGGCGTGGTGGCGCATGCCTGTAATCCCAGCACTCGGGAGGCTGAGGCAGGAGGATTGTGGTGAGTTCGAGACCAGCCTGAGCTACAAAGTGAGTTTAAGGTCAGCCTGAACTGCATAGTGAGACCCTGTCTCAAAAAGACAAAAAAAAAAAAAAAAAAAAAAAAAAGTATGGTTCAACTGCTAAATGATTAATATGTTGGTATTTCATGGATCTATTAATTTATTTTATTTTTTATTAATTTTATTGAGAAACAAATAACAAACCAACAGTTTCAAATCCGATTAGTAGGACAGTTTCAATAATTAATACATTGTGTATTGTTGTCTTCTTAGTGGTTATTCATAGTACAAGATGCAGATATACTGTCCTGTCCAAACAGTATTGGTACAAATCTTTCTTCTCATTGAATTAATAGCTGTATATCTATCCTATTTTGTACAAAATGATCTTTCATTTGTATCTCCTTTTATTTTTTGTTTCGTTTTATCAGAGATAAGTGTTCCATTGTCATTTAAATATTGTAGTATGTGAATGCAGCAAAACATTTCAATATAGTCCAGTAGTCCATAATAGTAGTGGGTTATCTGCAGGACTGGCAATGTCAGAAGTTGTTGACTTGAGATTTTTATAGCTCAGCATATTAATGCAGCTTTACTTTTTATATCTCATTTTCATACTTTTCTGCTGAATGGTTATGGGGCCACAAAGGAAAGTGATCTATGATGTAGAGTGTGCCAAAGGAGAGTCACATGGAGAGAAAACATTCTCCCAGGCCTTCACAGAGAGCAAATTGGTCAATCAATGGCTGTGACTCATTCTCATGGCTGTCACTGATGAAGGATCTACAAGCTATGGTACAGGGTTTCAGGGTAAATCCTGAAGGGATTTGACTGACCTTGTCAGATACAAAAGTTACATTTCTTATAGGTCTTGCTTTATCTTGGTCTTAACCATCCAGTATTTCATTTAAAATGAATAAAATAGTAGGGCCAGCCAGATAGATCAGTGGATTAAAGTGCCTGCTTAGGCAGATGCATGGGCCTACAGTTCAATACCTTGCCTGCTTTGCCACCCCTGCCCTTAGGACACGATGATAATGGCAAGTGAGACTGGGCATGGTGATGTGCGCCTATAATCCCAGCGCTTGGGAGGCTGAAAGCAGGAGTTTCACTATGAGTCTGATGTGTGTAGTAAGAGCCTGTAGACCCTGCACTAAATACATAAAAAATAAAATAAAGTAAAATAAAAAAGGAACAAAATAGTAAGCAGTATGTTCTTTGGCCACAGAGTTAAACTAGAATTTATAATAAAAATGTACGTATTAAAACTTAAAATATTTTTCTTAAACTGCACATATCAATACAATCTATATGTGAAATAATAAATTATGAGGAAAATTATAAACAAAATAATTGACATACAAAGGCAAAATACAGATAAAATTGGGCAGAGATAAAACCATCCCTTTTAGTTAGGGAACCATACAAATTTATGTTACTAGAGAAGATGGAAGGGCTGACCAAATAGCTCAGCAGATTAAAGCAGGGCCAGAAGTTGATCCCCAGGCCTGTGGTGCTATCCCTGCCCCTGGAGCGCGCTGAGAAACAATGGAGACTCTGTGTGGTGGCACGAGCCTGCAATCCCAGTACTTGGGAGGCTGAAACCGGAATCACTGTAAGTCTGATCTAGTAGTGAGACCCTGAACACCCTGCGGACACTTCCTTAAAATACAAAAAAAATGGAAAATGTAAAGTGAAGTCTCACTCATTCCAAGTCAAATTTATATTACGTACATATACGTCATTATATAAAACACATAGCACACATGTACTGATATAAAATATTACATTAAATTAAATTAGATCTAAAAGAATAATGCACCATAACAAAAATTAAGTTTATAATAGCACTCAAAGTTAGTTTAAAATTCAATGTTAGCTATCAATCAAGTTGCTTATATTTATGAAATTGTATGCTAGAATTTGAAAGGAATGAACACAAATAAATAATTTACATATGGAAAGAATCGAACCTTGTGATCCATGAACATATCTTTCTCTTTCACTTATGAAGATTTTATCAGTGACTGTCATGCATTTTCTATGTGCACCTCATTTCCCAATTTTGTTAAATTTAGAAGTAATTTTTCTCATTTTTAAAACTTTTATATTTTAAGATAAATTTCTATTAGTCCTTAATGCTGCACGGGAAAACAACTGGATGCTTTCTATAGACTTTGTATCATCTGATCTCAGACTTTCTTATTTGTTTCAAAAAATGTTGCCAAATTATTTACTTATTTATTTTTATGTGTTTGGTACAGGGGCTCACTATACAGCTCAGACTTGTAGTGATCTTCCTGTTTTGAACCTCCCAACATTGGGATTTCAGGCGTGTGCCACCAGGCCCGGACTCAGTGGATAGCAAGCACACAGGGTGGGAGTGGGAGGAGGCAGGGCTTGTGTAGTATGTGGTGTTGGGGATCGAACCCTGATTCCCGCACTTGCCTAAGCAGGCTACTAGGTCTCTGAGCTGTCTCGCCTGCCCTGATTTTGTAGAATGAATTTGTATTGAATTTTTTTCAGAATTTTGAGATAAATGATCAAATAAAATATGGCTTTGATTGTAGCCTTATTTTATGAAAAAAAAATTTAAATGTTGAGATAATCAATGACATTCAAATGTCCTTTGAACAATCAATTAGCAATGTTTGGAAAATTATTAAGTTGTTAAGTGTAGTTTTCATACCCTTAATTCTCTATGTTTTTATTTTTTTTCTCTTTTGTACATTTTGTCATTTTTAATTTTAAAATAGCAAAATGTGTTTTTGTCAGAGTACCATAATTGTATCCAGCACTAGCTCTAGCTGGTTTCTTCATTTTATCAGTAATGCTTAAATACCACAATGAATACAGTATCTTGCTGAGTTACCTGTTTACATGATGTTTTAAACAGTGCACAAGATATTAATTATTGAATGATGATTTCTGAAAAAATATTTAATGAGCAACAGTTCTACTTTTAATAGCAGCATTAAATTCAAAATCTACTAACCCATTTTAATTCATGATTGTCACATGTGTGATACAAATAATACAAAGCTACTACACCTATACTTGTACTTGTTTTTTTTTACAATAAAAGCTATGTTCTGAGATCATGGGTCATGAGAATTTTATTTGCATTTTGGGAAATCAGAACCAGCATTTCATAAGAAAAATAGAGAGAAGACATTTAATTAGATCATGTAATCTATGTAAAATAACACAGGAAAAAGGTAAGAAATTATGCAATCACATCAAGAATCATTTTTCATGCAAACATTTCTTTATATTAGGGCAAGATAAGCAGTTTTCTACTGAAACCTGGAGATTAACATAAGCTGCACTTTACAGACAAGAGATTATACTTGTGCAGTGCACATGCATTTCTCTGTAGTCTGTGTTTATGCTATTGTGCCTTGATCCTGAAGTGCTTGCCAAATTGATTTGCAAACTGTGTGCCACAATCATTTTCATTTTTGAAGTGTACTTCATTTTTTATGCATACATATGTTACATTTTATGAATTTAAGGAGCTGGCAGAGCAATTCCCAAATATAACCAAATTTGAAACAGTATTTCATGGTTTCATGAAAAACAGTGTAATAAATTGCTTACCTGCTTTCTGTGACAAATCTGTCTTTGCAGTAAATGAAACTCTAATTGAAATACACAGTTCAGCTTGCAGACAGCAAAAGATAATAAAATATCAACTAGGGAGTATTGAATGGGAGATGCATTAGTTAGCAAGAAATTTATTGGGTGAGCACCCTGGATAGAGACCCTTTTTAGGTGTTATATGGGAGAAGCAAAAGTACTGCTTCTGGCCTTGATGCTCACACAGATTAATTTTCATTGTCAGAATATATCTACATCTGGGGTAGAAAATTTGCTTTAAGCAGAAAACTGGCAGATGTGAGCAAACATATGGTTGAAATTCAATTCACAAGTTCTGAGCGAATGCTGAGAGAATAATCGGAGCAAGACCAAATTACTTAGAAGTGTGAGAGCAGTATACCTGAGCCAAGTTTTTATGAGTAGAAAATTTAAAATAATCTTAATGTGTGCTGTAAAACATAAATTACTATATGTATTGCTGACATGGAAACAGCTAGTATCATTTTGTATTTCTCACTTATTACTTGTGTGCTGATTCACCTCCTCATTTGCACATTCATATATCGAACATTGAAGATTCATATATATATATCAGATGAAGTGATAAAAGACGATGACAGATTAGAAGAAAAATATATATCCATAAGAAATTATTCCTTTTATTGAAATAATATATTACTTGTTAATATTTGTAGATTTTAACAATTAATATATTAAAGTGCCTGCAAGCAGGCGCAGGGACCAGGGATTGAATCCCTGGGCTTGCCATGCTGGTCCAACCCCAGGGGGTGCTGAGAGGGCAATGTGACGGGATGTGGTGGTGCGCACCTGCAATCCCAGACTTGGGAGGCTGTAAACAGAAGAATCACTGCGAGTCCAATCTAGTAGTGAGACCCTGAACACCCTGTAGACTTTTCCTAAAATACAAAATACACACACACACACACACATGCACACACGCACACACACACACATACACACACACATGAATATATACATATGTGTGTGCATATATATATAAATATATATACTTATTTGTATGTAAGAGCATGAATATTATGGGCTAGATTTTGTGCCCACATCTGCTGGACATATAATGTGTGGGTCCTAAATACTATTGCTTGAAATATCTATTGGGATGTACAGACTTAAGGAGATAAATAAGAAAATTGAGAAACAAACTAAAGCTTTCAAATAAAATTATTAAATGTTCCTCTTACAAAGGATTAGTATGCAGACTATATAAGAACTCAAAAATTTAGATCTCTTAAAATGAAAGAACCAAAGAAAAATTATGAAGTTAAATGAACAAACACTTCACAGAAGAAGTACAAATAGTAAATATTTGAAAAACACATTCAGCATATTTGCCCCTTATCACCCTGCACATTAAAACAACGCTGAAGTTTCATCTACTCCAGAAAGAGTGACTATTATCAAAGAATTAAATAATAACAAATGACTGCAATGCTGCAAGGAAAAAAGAACCTTCCGTGTTCTTGTTGGGAATGTAAACTATTGTGTAAATCAGTACACAGCATCTCAAAAACTAAAATGAGCAATCCCATGTGACCGAGATATTTCCCTATTAGGGATGTTTTCAAGAGAGATAAAGGTGTAACATTCAGTGCAATACGCAAACTAATGTGTGTTGTGATCTATTTCACAACCAATAAATCCTAGAAGTGGCCTACATGTTCATCAACAGATAAATGGACAAAGAAAATGTAGAATTCTATACAACGAGATACTACTCTGCCATAAAGGAGGATAAGCTTGAGTTATGTATAGGAAATTGGATAACCTTAGAGACCATAATGTTAAGTGAGGTAAGGCAGACACACAGACTTACATTTCCCTTACCTCAGAAGCACAAATCAGAAATTAAAAAAATAAAAGATTAAAAATAAAAAAAGGGGAGATAGATCTTTTCAAAATGTGAAGAGTACCAAGAGGCAGAGAGGCAATGAAAAGGAAGGGAAGTGGGTAAAAATATAATTAAATTGCATTACATGCACATATCAACTCCCCAGGAAGAGTGCAATAATTGAGTGTCGTAAACTTGTACTAATAAAAAATAAAAACTGATATAGAAAACAACCTGGTTGATTAGTTTATAGGAAGATGGATTCTAGATCTTTCTTCGTGCATCTGGAAATGCAACTATGAGCACTATACTGTAGGAGTTTTCAAATTCCAGCAGTGTCCCAGTCACCAAAAAGGAAAAAGATGTCAAATATCAATAATCATAGTAAAATAGACAACTTTTCTTAACAACAGGGCTTTATTTACTGTTCAAACATCATTTATCCATGTATCTCTCACTATTGGTCTTTTAAAAATGGATTTGTTGACCTCTTTAATTAACTTGCTTCCTTTCAAAATACTTGTATCAAAATATTTGTAAATCTGAGCTTAAGTTTACAATTTGATAAACATATGCATATATATGGAAATTTATATACATTGATATGTTGAACTGAGACATGTAGATATAGATATAAATCTGCAAAATATGGATATGTTTCTTGGTGTTCACTAAATTTTTCCTACTTCCTCACTTTCAGTCAGATCCCAGATATTGTGAACACATTAGAAACATTGCAACTTCTCATTTAATTACTTTCAAAAATTCACTCTGTATGCTTACTTTTTAATGATGTAAAGCAGATGACTGCTAGATAATGTTACATACATTTTATGTAAAAAATTATTTTTAAAGATCCTAACTATTGAGGTCATAATTTGAAAGCTATATACAACAATTGTGTTTGCATGTTTTATGATGAATATTCTCCATATAAAAAGATTGTGTATGGCCAGCCAAATAGCTGAGCAGATTAAAGAGACTACAAGCAGGCTCAGGGGCCAAGTTTTGATCCTGGAGCCTGTATGCCACCCCCGGGGAACACTGAAACTTGGCCACTGAAACTGGGCATGGTGGCACACACCTGTAATTCCACCTCTTGGGAGGCTATAAACCAACGGATCACTATGAGTCCCATCTAGTAGCAATACCCTGAACACTCTATAGATATCTTCTTTAAAATACAAAAAAAAAATTAAAAAATTAAAATAAAAAGATTGTGTGCATGCACAATACATTCATGAACAAGTAAAGTTATTCTTTTGGGAAAATTAGCTCAAGGCTTCAATGCAGAACAGTATCTTTGAGAGTCATGAAAAATTTGTGAGTTTTAATGAGCTATTTTAACCAAGAAGTCTTTTAAAGAACACAGAGAATAAAGTAGTTATTTCAAGTCTTGACTTATATTCATATAATCCTATATGATACCTGCAATTTTTATTACTTTCAAATTGTCCAAAATATTTTGAGTCTTAGATGTGTGGGTTAGAAATTATGGAACTAAAACAAATGCATGTCATGGATATCAAAAGTTTCTTTTACTATAGTATCTGTCTGTCTATCTATCTATCTATCTATCTATCTATCTATCTATCTATCTATCTATCTATCTATCTATCTATCTATCATCTGTCTGTCATCTATTTATCGATCTATCTATAATCTAATTAAGTAAATATTAAGTTTAAAGTATTATATCATATATCTTTAAAGGTAACAACAACCAAAGAACATATTTTATTTCTGTCTTCTTTCTGAAATTACTTTCACTTAAATTATAAAGCATCTAAACTTTTTGAAACCTAAATGAGAGACCAGAGTGTCTTAGAGCTATTCATCATAAGGCTTATAAACATTACTCCCAACTTCTTTCCTGGATGTAGGCATTGCAATCACCTTAAAACCAGAAAAAGACCTAACAAAGCAGAGAACTACAAGTCAATCTCTCTAATGAACATAAGTAAAAATCCCTTAACAAGATACAGACAAAGAGAATGTAGCAAATTGCCAAGGGAATTATTCATCGTGATCAAGTAGGATTCACCTCAGGGATGAAGGGATGTTTCAACATACATACACCAATAAATATAATACAGCATATTAATGGAACCAAGGACAAATATGTGATCATATTAATAGATGCAAAAATGCTTTTAACAAAAGTCCAGCACCCATTCATAATAAAACCTGATAAAAATTGGAATATATATTGTTTATCTCAGCCTGATAAAAACCATCTATGACAAATCAATAGTCAACCTCATACTTAATGGACAAAACTGATTATTTTCTCTTTAGTATCTTGAACAAGACAAGAATGCCCACTATCTCTACTCCTACCCCACATATTTCTGGTAATGTCAACCAGATCTGTAAGACAAGAGAAGGAATATAAGGAATAATGATAGGAAAAGAAGGAGAGAAATTATTAGTTGCTTGTAACACAATACTCTAACCTAGAAAATCCTCTAAATTCTTCTAGATTTAATAAGAAAATTCAGTATCATAGCTGAATGCAAATTCAGCAATCAAAAATCAATAGATGTCCTGTCCATAAATATTAAACTCACTAAAAGAGAAATTAGGGAAACTCAATGGGAGAGCTATTAGGGAAATTAGTATTAGCAATGTAGGGAACTCTGCATTGAAAACTGTAGTACTCAGAAAAGGATACTGAAGAGAGTATCAGAAAATGGCAATATATCACTTGCTCTTGAATAGGAAGAATCAATATAGTAAAAATGGCCATACTTCCAAAACTGTATACAGATTTAATGTAAATCTGAACAAAATTCTCGTAGTTTGTTTCACAGAAAACAATCTTAAAATTATTTTGAACTGGAAGAGACCTAGAACAGCAAAGGCAATTTTGTACGACAAAGTCCAGGCAGGGGGCATCACAGTCCTTGACGTTAAATTACACCATAAAACTACTATAACAAAAACAGCACGTTACTAGCAAAGAAACAGACATATTAGAAACATCTAATATGTTCTAATAAAATATATTAGAAGGTGCAGGAAAAAACTGCAGACGTACTCAGCCACCTTATTGTTGACAATGGTGACAAATATATTCACTGGTAAAAAATAGATAGTTTCTATCATAAAAGGTGTGGGAAAACCTGGCTGATTTTGATCATCCCAGAGATTAAAAATGGACCCATAGTTTTACTACAGACTAATCTAAATTCAAAGTGGGTTAATGATCTAAATACTAAAACAGAAATATTAAATCTGCTGAAAGATAGAATAGGTATAACAATTGTAGACATTGGGGTAGGGAAAGACTCTATGAGCAAAATCTTTATCACACAGGAACTGTTATGAAGAATCAACAACTGGGGTTTCAATTTAGTAAGAAGATTTCACACAGCAAGGAGACCAACAGAGTAAAAGGATGTTTGCCTGCTGTTCCTTAGAGGATTATTATTGAGATCACAAAATAAGTTTTCAAAAAAATCATACCTTGCAAATTTAAAGACCCAATTAAAAAATGGGTATCAGAAATGAACATAAACTTCTTGTGAAGAAATACAAACAATAAATAAATATATGAAAAATGTCCAATATCATTGGTTGCATGAGAGATGAAAATTAAAACAAGAATGATATTCTATTTCACCCCAGAAAGAATTTATATCACCAAGAATCAAGCAATACCAAGTGCCAGAGAGGCTGTGGGAAAAATGAACTCCTCTTCACTGTACGTAGGAGTCAGCTTGGTGCAAACACTGTTAACATCAGTATAGTTCCTCAAAAACTTTCAGTAAAATCTATTAACCCACTTTGTCCCCTTTTAGGTATATTCCCAGAAGAATTAAAATTATTATACCAGAGTGATATGTGTATACCAGTGTTTGTAGCAGCACAATTCATAATTTCTGGATCTTGGAAATAATCCAAAT
This sequence comes from Ctenomys sociabilis, assembly GCA_004027165.1. NCBI lineage: Eukaryota > Metazoa > Chordata > Mammalia > Rodentia > Ctenomyidae > Ctenomys > Ctenomys sociabilis. Next base: position 40,328 of record PVKA01017487.1, read on the forward strand.
GCCCATCAGTGGAAGGATATATAAAAAGATGTGATTTCTTTTTTATACCACAGAGTACTACTTAGCAATAAAAGAGGATAAACTAGACATTTGTAGGTAAATGGATGCAACTCAAGACCATACTCTGAAATGAAATAAAATACACAATAGATAGTATACAATGGAAGAAATTTCAAATGGAAAGAGAAACTGGATGGAGGAATTGAGAAAGGAAGGAAAGTAAGAATAAAATAACAAAACATCTATCTATCTACCTATATGTTTAAACTATGATAATTAATACAGTCATACTACTGATTTCTTCTAATTCATTGATCAGGGCTCGGGGTCCTTTTGCTGCTTCCTGCTCCCCAAAGTTGTGGGTCCATCCCTGGGGGCCTGGCTGGATCAGGCACAGCACTCTTGGGATTGACTCTTTTTCTTTCTTTCTTTCTTTTTTTTTTTTTTTTTTTTTTGGCGGAACCAGAGGTTGAACTCAGGCCCTTGTGCTTGCCAGGGAATCACTTATTCCACTGAGCCATCTCCCCAACCTCTTCTAGGTTACCAGTTTAAGGCAACTGTTTGTCAGGGTCTGGAATAACTGGGAAACAAGTGTAACATAGTTTTTCAAAAATTATAACTTTAGGAAGTTCTGCCTGTGAAAGGTAATGAATATATTGGAAACTTAGAACACGATCAATGGAACATTTTAGAGGGAAAATACTTAGACCACACTCTGTAATATACTGAAAATATGTGGCACAAATTTCTTCTAGTTCATTGAAAAGAAAGGTCTGTAGTAATATTGATTGCACAGCTAAATGCCAATATACTTTACTTTGGGTAACATTTAAAGACAACCATCTATAATATATTAACGTTATTACCCTCCTATTGGTTTGTATTGAAATTTCGATTCTTTCCCTCTTCAAATAAATAAATAAAGGAGCTCTCAAACTTCTTCAAAGAAGTCTTTCCACAAAAAAAGTAATAGCATAAGCCTGCAGATAGGATGTTCAATCACAGCATAATGGAAGTGATGCTTTAATTCATCCTCTAGGCAGAATAGACAAGTGCTGAATTTTCTTTCAAATATTTCAAGAACTTGGGGCTTGAGTGCTTCATCAATTAGGAAAAGTAAGGATGTCTTTTAGAATCAATTTCCCACATCAATACCTGGAGTTTGTGCAGCATATTTTCAGTATATTACAGAGTGTAGTCTAAGTATTTTCCCTCTAAAATGTTCCATTGATCGTGTCCAAAGTTTCCAATATATTCATTACCTTTCATAGGCAGAACTTCCTAAAGTTATTATTTTTGAAAAACCATATTACACTTGTTTCCCAGACCCTGACAAACAGTTGCCTTAAACTGGTAAGCCTATTTAACTAAGTTTTCTTTTGATGAATCACGTGGTGGTTAATGTCCAAATCTGTGTCAAAATCATTTATAAATTTAAATTAGATTTTCAAAGAAAGACTATCAGCTGAAGTAAAACATTTCTTATCAATCAGACAGTTGTGATGGCATAATTTGTCTTTAAAATAGACAAGGTTGAATTCCCTCATTGATTTTTGTCAACAATTTTTATTGCAAATCAAAGACAGACAGATATTTAAAAAATTATGTTATTTTGTATTTCATAAAATAAAAATTGCTTTACTTAGGTTCTCTGTTAATTCATCCCTTTTTGTTTGGCAGCCTAAAGTAACCAAGAAAGTATTAGCTCTATGTATTTTTATCAATATGTTTATGTAGCATATTAGTTTTTTGAGGTAAAAGATAACATACTTTTTTTGTACCTTAAAAGAACTAATATAGTATTTGAAGTGTACTTTTATTCAACTGTTGGCTAAGCGCATTCCTTTGTCTCCTCTCCTTCCTGTAGAGTGTTTTTTTTTTTTCTTTTTTTTTTCTATTCTCAAGGTATTCACCTTCTTTAATGTATTTTTGTTTGTTTGCTTGTTTTGTACAGGGCCTCACTCATAGTGAGCTTCTTGTTTTCAGCCTCCCATGCTGTGGGATTGCAGGCATGCACCAGCACACCTGGTTTCTGGCCAGTTCAGTGTGCCCGGGTGTGGGGCTGTCACAGCATATGATGCCAGGGATCAAACACCAGGGCCATGCTTGCCTAAGAGGTGCTTAGTTCACTGAGCTATCTTGCCAGCCTTCATATTATCCATCTGTGCCTGTACTCAGAACTTTTAATAGTTTAATTAGCTCCCCAAAGCTATAGTTGATACAGTATTACAGTTATTTGTCATGCTGTCTACCATGTGTTATAACTATTAAAATGAATTGTGCCTTGTTTTTGTTTTGTTTTTTGACATGAAGTCTTGTTATGTATACCCTGCTGGCCTTGAACTCACAGCTATACTGCTGTGTCTGATCACACTGACCAGAAGTGCATATACACAATCAAAATCTGTATCTTTGACATGAATGATACATATCAATATATAGAAATTTTCCTTTGTTTTTAATTTTAGGGGAGAGTCTAAAGGGTGTGCAGGGTCTCACTATTAGATCAGATGCATAGTGATCTGCCCGTTTGCAGCCTCCCAAGAGCTGGGATTACAAGCACATGCCATCACATGCAGTCTCATTCTTCATCTCAGCATGTCCTGGGGGTGAGGCTGGCATGACAGGCCAAGAGATCGAACGCCTGGGTCCTGCAGGTTCTTTAACCCACTGAGCTATTTGGCCAGCCTGAATTTTTAGTTTTTAAATTTTGTGTTTTTAAAAAGCCATGAAATTGTTATAACAAATGTACTATTCAAATAATGGTAAATGAAATGATTTAGTAAAAAATCAATGTATTTCTCTATTGCTCTGAAGAGAGAAGTTTGATAATTTATTTATATAAGTACTTTAAAATATTAAGAAAAATGAACAGTGGCTTTGCTAAGACCTCATGTATTTTTTCAGACTAGATGCAAAAGTTTGAAATACCTGAATGTTCTGTGTTCTTAAAGAATCATGTCACTTTTGCAATATAACAATTCAGTGTCTTGTTGTTAAATGTACCTTTCAAATGAGCTGTTGAATATACCATTTAACTAATTTGAGTTCAAATCATTTAGCGGAATATTGTAAGAAATGTTAGAAATGGTAAAATACATTAAGTACTTCACTGACTGTATTTGTCATTCAAACTTTAAAAGCTTTATTTCATTTATTTCATCAAGGCTGTTGCACAAAATGGTACACTCAAGTTCTTATGGTCTACATAAAATTCTTTGACCTTGTTGAATAACTGCAGACATGTGTAAATAGTCAGATAAAAACAGAAACATGTCTTTATAAAATACCTTCCTACAGTTATCAAACTGTAAATCTTCTCAAAATACATGTGAACCCGAACCAGAATTTTATTAACAATGCACTTTAAAAAATGTATTTTCATAATATGTGGGCATTCAATCTATTAGTCATGGGAAAATTCCCAGCAGGGGGATAGCCAGCTTGAATGGGATTTCCGGTCCTACTCTTTTGAGGAGTCTCCACACTGACCTCCACAATGGTTGTACCAGTCTACATTCCCACCAGCAGTGGAGAAGTGTTCCCTTTTCCTCACAACCTCTCCAACATTTGTTGTTGGTTGATTTCCTTATGATAGCCATTCTTTCTGGAGTGAGATGGTATTTCAGTGTTGTTTTTATTTGCATTTCATGGATGGCTAGCGATGTGGAGCATTTTTTCATATATTTATTTGCTTCTTTAATTTCGTCCTCTGAGAAGTGTGTATTCATCTCAGATGCCCATTTCTGAATTGGGTCTTTAAATTTGAGAGCCCTGTTATATCTTAGTTCTTTATATATTCTAGACAGCAGACCTTTGTCTGATTGCTAATTAGTTAGGATTTTTTCAAAATTTGTGGGCTGTCTTTTCACTCTGTTGACAATTTCTTTTGTTGTGCACAAGCTCCTCAAGAAGAGTTGGTCCCAGTTGTTGATTCTTCCAAGTGCTTCCCATGCAAATATATGTTTGTGCATGAACTCTTTACCCCTATGTCTTCAAGAGTTCCTCCTACTTTCTCTTCCAGGAGATTGAGTGTTTCTGTTTTAATGTTTAGATCTTTAAACCATTTTGACTTTAACTTAGTGCAGGGTGATAGAACTGGGTCAAGTTTTAGTTTTTGGCATAAAGAAAGCCAAGTTATGTAGGAGTATGTCTTTCAATTTTCACATATTTATGAAATTCTCATTGTATTTCATTATAGTCAGATAAAGAAATTTCATTCAGTTTAAATTCTTTGAGGTCTACCTCAGTCTCACATATGGTTTATCGCCACAGTGTCCCATAATGCCCTATATGTAAAACACATCAGACTAATCTGGACTTTTATTCTTGAGTGGAAAGTTTTTGTGTATTTATTACATGTAGCTCATCTAAAGTGTTATTCAAAATTTTTATTTGCTTGCTAATATTCTCCTGGTCTTCTATTATTTAAAATCTGACTTTCATTTTATAATTAGTATTGTTGTGACTCTTTTTCTTTGTTTCAGTGAATTTCTTAAGTGAAATATTAAATTCTTTATCCTTCATCACATGGAATCGCTGGACTTTGTGCTAAGTGAATGTAGTGATCAGATAATATTTGCGCAAAAGTTTTCTTAAATGACTTTGAAAGGAGCGATATACACACAGTTTGTGTGTGTGTGTGTGTGTGTGTGTGTGTGTGTGTGTGTGTGTCTCCTAATGTGTGTGAAGTATGCATCTTGAAAACTGTCTGTGTGGTACATCTTTTCTTCACATTCCAGCCACTCCTAGTGTCTTATCTTGTACTCTCCATGGACTTGTGCAGATGCTCAAGATTAGCAATAGATAGGATGAATCTTTTGGTTTCTTTTCCATTACCCCAACATGAATATGTACATGAATTTTTGGATTCTCAGAAATGTGTAGGGATTCTCCAAGTCATCATAAATATTTTCTAGATTTTTCAATTTAAATTTCAGGCCAGCCTTTGACTATTCTTCAAAAATATATAAACAATACAGCTGCAAATACTGAGGAAGTTCTGAATTAGGTAAAATTAACCTGGGTCTTTTGAATAAAGACTTTCCTCAAAATTGCCAAGTGGGTCAAATATTGATAATGCATTTGCAGTAGGGCTTTCTGGTATCTCATGTCTGTTGTGCCTTTCTATAGACAGCTTGAGTGCTCATTCTCCCCATTACTTTGTGAATTATTACTGCTTTCAGGAATTTCAGGGACTGAGGGCTTGGGAAGGGAGAGGCAAACAGAGCATCACAAACTCTGAAGCTCAACCTTCAAATGCTTGCTTTCCTTTCCAAAATGCAGAATTTTAAGGTATAGAATTACTTCATGGACTGTTAGAAACATAAATGATACACGGAGCTTTGAACAAATTACCTTTGACTTTTTAGTTTTTGTCAGC
>PVKA01017488.1:0-45662 GCA_004027165.1 Ctenomys sociabilis
TCATTGTATGCAGAAACTGTGGTGGGGGCTGCCCTGTCTCCTCCCTGCCTCCTGCCTCCAGTGGGTGTTGGATTTGGGAATGACCTCAGTGAGAGAGTCACCACTGCTCTTGGGTTTCTTTTAGCCCAAAAGCTAGACCTAGAGTTGGATCACTTTTATCTTTCCAGTGAAATAAATGGTTTTTCAACTTAAAAAAAAAAAAAGAAAAGAAAATATGAAATTGAGATAATACTAGAATTTTTAAAAATATATATATTTAAATATATATACTTTAAATATATATATGTATTTAAAAAATTATTTTTATTTTTTTTTTCCCCCCTTTGCAACTGGGTATTGAACTCAGGCCCTTAAAGTAGGGTTTGCCTGGCAAGTGCATATCCTACTGAGCCATCTCCCTGGCCTCCATTTTAGTATATTTTAATCAAGCAAAGTAAAATTAAGTACTTAAATCATGTATCAGTTGCTTTCTAAAGTGGTCTGGTTTTCTGTGGTTTGTGTTTTAGTGGTGCTAATGTTACTTATTGAATGTTTCCTTTATTTTTTTTATTTTTTATTTTTTTTTAATTTTTAGGGAAGGATCTACAGGGTATTCAGGGTTTCACTACTAGATCTCTAACTACTAGTGATCTGCCTGTTTACAGTCTCCCAAGAGCTGGGATTACAGGTGCTTGACACCACACCCAGTCTCAATTGCCATCTCAGTGGGCCCTGGGTGTGGGGCCAGCATGGCAGGCTGGAGGATCGAGTCCCTGGCCCCTGCACCTGCTTGCAGGCACTTTAATCTGCTGAGTATTTGGCTGGCCCTTGAATGTTCTCTTAGTATTAAAATTTCTTTGCAGTGATAAATTTGAGGCATAGACATCCTCTAAGTCTCTTAACAGAGTGCAGTTAGTTTTGTCAAGGAGTACATTGTCCTTTGTTCTCATTCCTGATACCCAATGTCTTTTCGTTCATGTTGCTTACAGTGAGGTTTTGTTTTCTTGAACTTTATCCAGTCATCACACTTTAGTAAATAATCTCCAGTTTTAGCAGGAAATAGCCAGCATGTATGTGCTACCAGACTGTGTCTATGTTGATGTCCTGGATCTCCTGATAAGATAGATGCTTAATAGTCCTCAGTAAAGACTGTTAGAGCAAGTGAAAAACTCAGTAGAGATGTATTCTAATCTCTAACTTGCATTAGGAGTTGGGTGTATATGATAGAATAGTCTAATTGTCATTGTTCTCCATTGTGGTACTGTATCTATGAAGATGTGATACTGTAAAATGTTCCCCAAGCTCTCAGTGTGTTCTGATTATCAAGACTTATGCCCAGCCAGTTTAACTTTGATGAATGTATTTAATTTAATTAATGATACAGCATTTTATAATTCTTTTTTGTGGTATGTACATTTCATTTCTTTAACTATGCTATCAGCCTGTTATGTAGTTTATCCACTTGAAATTGCTGTACGATTTTGTTAAAACAGGCTTAAGAATCTGGCAGAAGGCATTTTTATTTGCTTATTCTTCTCATTTCATTGTTTCTGCGTTACTTTGTGCAATTGGTGTGAGCTGAAGTCTCTCCAAACCTGTTTTTCTGTCTAATCTTAACCAAAGTTGCTGCAGCTGAACTGATAATTCCAGCCTCTCTTGCTGGCGCTGACTGTAGTTAGATTTCCACAAGTTTGTTATTAGAGATAAAGGTCAGAGTACTTAGTGCTCTGTTGATTTAAGACCAGTGTGCTACCAGTTTTTATAGTACAGCGTGAAGTTTGTCTGTAGTGACTGGATATATTCACATTATATGATGACAGCATTTTGTTCTTGTCACTTGGCTCTTGATGCTTCTACTTAGAAAGTTTATGTATGAGGGACATTGGAAAGTTGACAATAAATTTGTATGAGCTCTAGTAATTTGGCTGAATTATTTTGTAATGTTTATATTTAAATATATATCTAATGTGAGGTGCTTTTCTGAGTGGTTCCTTTTTTTTTTTTTGTGGAACTGTGGATTGAACTCAGGCCCTTGTGTTTGCCGGGGAAGCACTTATTCCATTGAGCCATCTCCCTGGCTCCTGAGTGGTTCTTAAAAGCTTTTGATACTTGGTTTTGAACTATATGCTTTTTCTAGGAATTAATTTCCAGCTTTTATTACCTTGATTAAATTTTTTTTCCTTAATGATCGCCTAGAAAATGGACCCTACAAAAGAAATAAAGTCCTTCACTTACTTTATTGGCATTTTATGAATAGTTTTCCTACTTGCAGCTCTATTGCTTTATTGTCTGGTTTTTCTTACCTTGAGACAGGGTCTAGCTAAGTTGCCCAAACTGGCCTGGAACTTGAGATCCTCTTGCCTCAGGCTCCTTAGTAGCTGAAGAGCCACCACACCTGGCTTACAACCTGATTATAAATAAATTAGCGAAAATATATAGTATAACTCTGTAAATGTTATAGTAGTTGGTAGTCTAAAAGAAATAAGGTTCAAAGGTGGGGCTATTAAGGTCCATTTCTTTCTTAAACAGGAATCCCTGTCTCATTACTATCCCTTGGTTTTTACCTTCACTTTTGTTTTGTTTTGTTTTGTTTTCTAATCAGTTCTTTTCCATGGCAAATATAAAGTATGAATGACCCAAAAGAATTGAAGTTAAAATCTGCTTGTCAAAGCTCTCCAGGTTAGGTATACTGGCATTTCTCAATGGGAAATAAGCAAAAGAAAAGGACCAGTGTTGCCAAATGATATTCTGATAGCTAGGCCTGACCATGACTGCTAGACATTAGTTATTCTTGAGTTTCCATCTTAGCTCCCATATCTCTGAACTTCTTCAGCTTTAGCAGTGAGGTTCCCTCTCCCCTCCCCACTCCCTCTTTCTCACCACCCCCCCTCTATATCAGGCTTCATGCAGTTTGAAAATCTTGTGAAGGAGATGCATATTCCTGTAAGGTCTTCTTGTTGTGTTTCAAATAGCACCACATGCAGAAGCCAGATTTGAGGCTTATGACTTCAGACATGACAATCCGGCATTGATGAGGTTGGCTATATGTTTGGGATTTGTCAGCTTCTTTGTGCATTTATTATCTGGCTTTTAGTACCTTTTCTCTGTGATTCAAAAGAGCTTTGTGTACCTCCTGCTTTTATGTTTAATCTTACAGGACAACTTTCTGCTTTTTGTTCACCTCCTGGTCAAACAACCATCACAAGAGGAATTTTGTGTATGCCTCACTTACAGAACAGAGATATAAGCTTGCCTTGTTTCTATTCGCTACAGACTTTTTTAAAGAAAATTATTTTTTTTAAGGTTTCCAATTTTGAATTTGTAGAATTTCAAAGCATCTGAAAGGGTGATATGTAGACATGAAATTTTGTCTCTGTGTGCAATGTTTTTTTAAGTTTATTCTAAAAAATTTATTTTTTAAATATAAGCAAGATAATATCCCAAAGCAAACCCTCACAGCTCTCAAGTATCATATAATAGAATATGGCTAGAACATGTCATAGATTTCTTTTTTTTATTGCTGAGGATATTTTTGAATCCTTTAGGATTTTGAATATGCATATTTTTTTCTCCCATATTTGCACTTTTTTCTTTCTTTTCTTTGCTCTCCATCTTTTGTTGATACAAAATTTCTAAGAATTTTACTTTTCTATTCTGTATCTTACTGTTTTGTAGGTCCTTTAAACCCTTTTGAAAAACTTTAAAAACAAAATTTAAATATTTGTTATTGATGAAATAAGTTTATTACCTAAGTACCATGAAAATTGATTGAAAATGAATGGGTCTGAATATTGGGAAGGGGCATAATGGACTGGGTTTAGACAATAGATCCATTAAAATGCTAGCCCAAAGTGAATTGTACTTTAAATATGAGAAAGAATGGATTCCTGTTACCCTTTCCCCTTCTGATATCTCTTGGCCCTTGTCTTTCTTCAGGGTTACACATTTAGTATTCCACAGTCTAGAGCTGTTGCACTACTGTAAATTTGAGGAGAGCAGCTAAGAATGTAAGCCTAAGCTTACTAATGTGTCATGGTATAAAAAATACCCTCTCTACCAACTATTTTTTGGTTATGAGTCCAGTTACACACATTAGTGGGATACTTATATTGAGCAGCTTGGGCTTCTGCTGGTCCCTATGTTTAAGTTTTAATTGTCAGTGGTCTTTGGGGCAGGTTTCTTATTTCTTACATAACTTCTTATGTAAAGAGGTTATGAGATTTCTGTGAAGTAGTGGCCAGTCATTAAGGGAAAAGTATATGCTCATACTTTCTGTTATTCCTTGGATCATTAAGCTCAAATCAGCTGTTTTGTTATGTTAGAAATCTAATACTTATTTGAAAATACACTTTTTGAAGATTGCTTTTTCTTTAAGTATATGTTTGAATTATTGCATTTTCTTTCATGCTTGTCTTTTTAGTACATCTTTTCCTCTTAATTAAAATATGTGATACTTACTAGAAAGTCTACCATGGTAACTTTTTTAAAGAACAATAGTTTAATATTATATAGTTAGATAATTTGAGGTATGACAGTAATTTAGACTTTAAAAATAATTTAGACTTTAAAAAATTGATTAAATTTTCCCTTTTTTAGGCATTAAAAATGACTAAATTTAGAATTCATATGCTAGAAAATAAAATTCTGAATTATATGTTTGTTCTTTATTTGGCTCTTTACATTATTTTATATTATCTCATAATCTATGAAACACTGGAAATTAAATACCAAACATGTTTCACAATACTTTTATTACATAAAATGATATTTTAAAAAATGCAATTAAAAAAAATAAAAGCACATTTTAATGAACAGTATTTTAAGGATAGTCATTTTATTTTCTAAGTATGCATACAGTGGTCTTCTACTTTAAAAATGTTTGGAACTTTAATGTAAACACCAAAATTACAGACTAGTATAAAATATAAATAAGTAAATAAAGGGCAAGGAATATAGCTTAATGGAAGGTCTCATACCGGTACACCCCAGCATCACCGCTTATAAAAAAGCTTCAATGAGTAAATAAAAATTACTGTCACCAGCTGGCTCCTTATATACTGGATCAGTATGGTTTTATGTTATACATGGAAGTAAAACCTTTTCCTGAATAAATTAGTAAGGCCAAAAAGAAGGCAGAAATGTTTATTTTAAAATATGTTCTAGATGGAAATATTATTAATGAGAAGACTATTAAGAGTAATATTAAAGCTTCACTTGAAAGTAAAAACTTTCTGTTGTTTTATGAGCATTTAAATTTTTTATATCTGGAAGTTTTAAGTGGGAAAACTTTAATAAAATTTAACTATATATTTTTATTTATTTAGCTGTGGCAATGAAAGCAATTGAAATTCTCCCCCTGAAAAACCTATCCTTTTGAAGGTTTTGCCTCTAGGAGTGTAAGTATTTTTCACATACATCAAATGCCTATGTGTCATATATAGTCTTTTGTTACATACAAATTTTGTTTCTGTACATAAGAATACTTTGAAATGGAATGGATACAGAATTTGATTTTAGAGGACAATTTTTTTGTTGGCAACATTTTGGAGGCTTTAGTATTTTATACTTTTCATATATTTTCTCTATTTGCTTAAAATTTAAAAATCAATATATAGCTATTATATGCATTTGTTATTTGGCTATAAAGATGCAGAAGATCACTGGTTTCAATATTCTTAATATAGGGCATTCATTTAAAAAATCACTATGTTGATTAGATGAATAATTATATTTTCCAGCATTTTCACTTAAGATTCCTCCTTACCTTACCTCACTTTTACAAACAAAAATGAAATGAAACCACATAGGAAATATAAAGTTCTTGTGTTGGTATATAAGTTTTGATCTACCTAGGTCTTAAGCAGCAGAAAAGTATAAAAGTATAAAAATGAAGTATACATCGTGAGCCCATAATATTAAGCTGAGCTGTAAATGGATATGGTCGACAATTTCTTTGACTAACTCCCTATGGTTGCAGAATGCTGGACTGTGTTGGATTGTGGTGTTGAGTTCAAGCACCTAAGGTAGTTGAATGTCAATGGAGTGCCCACTTTTAACAGGTGTAGACAAAGGAAGGGTTGTAGAAAGAAAAAATCATGATGTGTGTGTATAGACAGTACAGTTGGGATAGATAATGCTGTGCTTCTACATAATTGTATGAGAGGCAAGATCTGCACTAATGGTGGTTGGACAGGATATTATGTCGGCTTTTAGTGCTATGGTCATCCATTAGGTAAATAATTATTCAATCTTTGATATAATTCAGCTGTATAAAAACCAGTAAATATAATATCATGTATGCACCTTGTACAATACCAAAACGTTATGAAAACAGTTTGCAATGTATTATTTCATCGACTCTGTATGGTTATGGTGTTTTGAAACTGTCTGATTGACATTTGTATTTCAATAAAATAAAAATAAATGGAAAAAAAAAAGAAAACTGAAAACATAAAAAAAAACAAAAAACAAAAAAACAAAAATGAAATGAAAACCAAAAATCATTAAAACTTTTAAAGAAAAAAAACTTTGTTCGGTTACTAAATAAATGATGTCATTTATAGTTTCTGTTTGCAACCTGAAAATGTACTGCTTAATTTTTGTTCAGGAGCCTTATTGTCTGTCATTTTTTTTAAAGTTAAAATTTAAGTTGATTATTTGTAATACTTTTTTTGAGATAGGTTCTCACTATGCAGCTCAGGCTGGCCTTGCTCACAATGATCTTCCTGCCTCAGCCTTCTGAGTGATGGGACTATAGGAGTGTTCCCTCTTGCTTGCCCTTCAAGTTGTTATATTGTTAAGGATAAAGTCTTTGTTGATGTTATTGAGAATTTCTACTTCTCTTGGAGGAGAGATGAACTACTCCAATGCAGATATCCTAATTTTTATAGAACTGACAGGATTGCAGGACTCTTGACTTGTTTTTTCAATTTTTTTTAAAAATGTATTTTAGTATAAGGTCTACAGGGTCTCCATGTTTCCTCCCCTCCTCCTCCCCCTTCACCTTTAATTCACATACCTCACTCCTTCATAGAAATGATCAGATCCTATTTTAATTGTTGGATTACTTTTTTTTTTTTTTTTTTTTTTTTTTTTTTTTTTTTTTTTTTTTTTTTTTTGAGACAGGGTCTCACTATGCAGTTCAGGCTGGCCTTAAGCTCACTTTTTAGCTCAGGCTGGTCTCGAACTCACAACAATCCTCCTGTCTCAGCCTCCCAAGTGCTGGGATTACAGGCATGCGCCACCACGCCCGGCTGGATTACTCTTTTTTTTTTTCCATTTCCCCTGACTTAAATTTTAGGCAGAGCCAGAGTCATCCCTGTAACCCCACAGACTTAAGACAGCAGTGGCACATAGCATATGCTTAGTGAATGCTGAATTCACCTTGACCTTTTTTGATAGATTGCCTTGGCCCACTCAGTCATCTTTCAGTCACTGTCTTATCTGTCAGGGCAAAGTGAATAGAAGACTTCGGCAGATTTGACCTACATTGATGTGCTTGGGGCCTGCCAAGCACGGATTAAATGGTGGGGAGGTCAGAGGGTACTGAGTCTGGCCACCATAGTGGCTATCCTGAACAAAGGCCTTTACCCAGAACTGAACCCAGATTTTGTTTGTTTGTGAGGGGAATGACTTGAGGATCAGTGACTGTGAGAGTGGCAGGAAGTACATGAGTGCCATGAGCTGGTCTACGTAGGAGGCCTGTATTCACTTCTGCAATATGCAGAGAAGAGTATGCAGAAAGAGTAATCAGCATTGCACAACTGAGATAGTATTTGTCGATAGAGCTTCAGCTCTGATATATCATCTTTCAAGCCCGAGCAAGTGATAGCCTCTATTTTGAAGCTCAGTCCCAGCTGATAGCTGGAGCATTGGTTTTTCATGCCATATAGACCTGACTCAAACTAGGGAGCAGCAGGTGGGGGTTCCAGGAAAACATGCCTGTCTTCTTCAAAGACTATCACTAGTACCTTGGCTAAACTGATATTCATTGCTTGAGGCCCATTGAAGCGATAAGGAAAAATCCTAGTTAGTTCTTACATATCAATACATGGAAATAGGGTCAGGCCCCGCCAAAATGGAGACAGTTGCCCCTCTTTCAAGGAGAGTCTCCCAGGTGGTCCTTCACAATACTGTTTTATGTTAAGTGTAAAAAAAAGGCAGTTAGGGCTGGGGAAACGGCTCAGTGGATTAAACGCTCCCCTGGCAAGAGCAAAGGCCTGAGTTCGAACCCCTGGTCCACAAGAAAATATAAATAAATAAATAAAAACCCTAAATTACGCCGGGCCTGGTGGTGCATGCCTGTAATCCCAGCACTTGGGAGGTTGAGACAGGAGGATTGTTGTGAGTTCGAGCCCAACCTGAGCTACAAAGTGAGCTTAAGGCCAGCCTGAACTACATAGTGAGACCCTGTCTCAAAAAGACAAAATAAAAAAAAAAAAAAAAAAAAGCACTTTAGTGATATAAATTGTAGTATTGTAAAGATATAAACCAGTAAAATAGTGGTTTATTTTTAAGTGTTACATTCTTAAAAATAAGTATTTTCAAGTCTGTGCCACACTTTGTGTGTGTCTTTCACACAGCCTCACCATAGCTGCTGAATAAGGCTTGCACTATGATGTGCAAGGCCATGAGCTCGCAAGGTGATAGGAGTGCTGAAGCTCCTTTATTATGGGACCACTGCTATGTATACAGCACATCATTGATGAAAATATTGTTATGGAATAGGTGTCTGCATAGTAGACTGCATGTAAAGTGTGCCATTAGGTCAGTTTTACCGTAAACATAGATCTTTTAAACCACTAACGATTCTTGAGAGAGAAAGCCCTTCCACACTTAAGCTTCCATGGGATCTTACTTCCTCTCTACTCATATCTCCAAGTCATTGATTGGTTTTCTGTCACTGTCAGTTAGTTTATATTTTTTTATAAATTTTATGAAAATGAAATTATAGAGCATATATATTTTTGGACTTTTAAAAATTAATCTATTTTATTACACATAGTCATAGTTTTTATTGCTGAGTAGCACTTCTTTTTTTTTTAATGTATTTAGTACAGGGTTTACAGGGTCTCCCTACACAGATGGGACTGGCAGTGATTCTCTTGTTTTCAGCCTCCCAACGCAGGGATAATAGGTGTGTGCCACTATGCCCAAACTTTGTGGCCAGGTCAGCCCGCTCTGGGGGTAGGGCTAGTGCAGTATGTGGTGCTGGAGATCAAACTTAGCACTTGCCTAAGCAGGTGCTATAGTCTGCTGAGTTATCTTGCTGACCCTGTTATTTGGATAATTTCAAATGCCATTTAAGTTTCAGGTTTTGGCTTAAAAATAAAGCTTGATGTGAAATTTTGTATAGAAATATACAAAACCATCTTTTATCTAAATACCTAGAAATTAGTGGTTAGATAAAATGTTAGATATAGAACTTTAAGAAAAATAGGTTTTTGGTTTTTGCTTTTTCCAGTACTGGAGATCAAACTTGAGACCTTGTTGGGCAGGCACTTATGCCACTGAGCTATCTTGCCAGCCCAGGAAAATAGGTTTATTTAGCTGACAGTTCTGGAGGTTCAGGAGAACAACACTAGTGTGCACTTGGCTTTCATGAGAACCTCATGGTGTGTGGAAGTACAGTAAGCAGAGACACTGGATGTGGCTCACACATGCAGTCCAACACTCGGGAGGCTGAGGCAGGAGGATTGCCTCAAGCTTGAGTGCAGCCTGGGATACAAAATAAGTTCAAGGCCAACCTGAACTACATAATGAGTAGTTCCCACCACTCACTAGAGTTTTATCAATTTGTTTTTTAAAGAATCAGATTTTAGCCTAATTTTCTCTATTGTCTGTTTCTTTTTTTTTTTCTTCAGATCCTCTATCAGTCTTTCTATCCTATCTATCTATCTATCTATCTATCTATCTATCTATCTATCTATCTATCTATCATCACAAGATCTCTATGCAGATCAGATATATAATGATTCTCCTATCTCTGCCTTCCCAGTGCTGGGATTATAGGTGTGCTTCACCATGCCTTGTTTCGGTGGCTGGTATGGTGTGCCTGGGCAGTCAGGGATCGCTTGGGCAGTTAGGGATCGAGCCTGGGTCCTTGTGCTTGTGCTTGCCAGGTAGGTGGTTAGTAGGCCATGGAGTTATCTCCCCAGCCCCGTTTCATTTAGATCTTCTCATATCTTTATTTCTGTCTTTCACCTTTTAACTTGCTTTTCTTCTGTGGTGTTAGATAACACTACAGATAATTTGATGTAATTATTTGTTATTATAATCAAATGTGCGATTATTATGATTGGTTTCACTTGCTTCTTCCCCCATTTTCCTCTTTCCTGTTATCATTGGATTTTTAGCATTTCACTTTCTGGCAGTATCATTTGGTATTTTGTTTCTAAATAGTTGCTCCAAGGATTAATTATATTTACCTAACCCTTACCAAGAGTTGATGCTGTATTATTTCCAGTGCAGTAGTACAGAACTATCAGTAGTTTTCCCATTTTATTTAATTGAAAACCCCACTAAACAGCATTACAATGTTGTTTTAATGATTTACATATATTAAAGAGCTTAATTGGAAGAGTTTAATTGGAAAAACAATTTTACATTTATCCATGTGTGGCCATTCCTATTTTTCATTCCTAAATTTGTCTCTAAAATTCCCACTTGATTCTTTTTAATCTAGTTTTTCTGTTTCTCCTGAGAACTTCTATATTAATTTCATTGGTCTTTTGCACCTTCACCTCATGAAATATAGGGATATGAATAACTTTAATTTCTTTGTAATGTGATTTTAAAATTTTCCTTACCTTGGATTGGCATGCATCAGTCGCTTTATTGGGGGGACACATTTTTCTACTTTTTTTGTAGGTCAAGTAATATTGGATCATTTTTTGGACATTGTGGTTTCTTGGAGATTTTGTGTGCTGTTGTAATCTTCAGTGGAAGGTTGTTGGTGTGTTTCAGTTCTGTCCACTGTCTGCAGGGGCATTCCATTTTCCATTCACCTTTCAAGTGCAGTGATGTGCTATTTTAGATCTGTCCTGCATATCCACAGCTCAAGTGTCATCCTGACATTAGTATGGTTCATTCACAAACCTGAGGAATCCCTTCCTCAGGTTTCTCTTGTCTGGTTTCTTACATATGTTTATAGGGTTTATTTTTGTTAGTTCTCTTTGTCAAAGAGACTGGGTTTCTGTTAGGAAGGTTTAGTCCACACTTCTGCTTCAGTGTGTAACAACTCATCATCATAACAGTTCTTAATTTAATAATTGAGGCAGAGGGATTATAGTGGGTTTGTACCAAGGACTTTATTGGGATTGTACTGCTATAGTAGAACTGGAGCTCTGGTGTGTGGAACTTTAAAATCTTAGATGTGATTATTTTTCTAAAATACGGTAACACTTTCAATTTTTTTTCAAATTATAATATATCAATGCATATAAAAATAGCAGGACATCTTACGCTGTCATAACATGGTTTGTCTAGGTGGCATAACACTGGGCTTGGGAGATTTGATTGTTTTATCTGTGTATTACTACTTTTTCGATGAGCTGAGGAAAGTCTAATTGTGAATTGCATTTGAAGGACCTAAGGTTAGAAGAGAAAGGTATGTGGGAGTATTCCAGTCTAATCTTTCTGCAAGCATTTGGCTGTTAAACTAGTAGATAAGCCTTAAAAGTACCTCCAAGTGATTTAATTTTTATTACAGTTCTTACTACTAGCAATTTGACACCAGTGACTCTACAGGAATAGGGTTTTACATAGGGGAAGGGGAGAGAAACGCATTAGTTTACAGGTGTCAGGTATAGGGTGGAGTCAATATAAGATGAAGGTCAGAAAATGAATTTAGGTAGGGCTGGTGGACTAAGCACCTGCTTAGGCAAGCCCACGGACTGGGGTTTGATCCTCTGAGACTCTGTACCAAATATATTTTTTTGAAAGAGATGAATTTAGTCTAATATTGGTCATAGTGAGTTAGAGGTGTTGGGGGAAGGGATCAAATAGGGTGGGGAATTATTTTCTAAATTCCAGGGTAGAAAGTTTAAATATGCACTGTGTCAGGAACTGATAATTAAAGTATAGTTTGGGCCATTATAATTTTAGCATTACAGGCTGGGGAGGTGGCTTAGCAGAATAAACACTTCCCTGGCAAGTGCAAGGGCCTGAATTCAATCCTAGGTTTGCCCCCCCCAAAAAAGAATAATAATAATTTTAGCATTATAGTTGAATACAAGATTATGCTAGCATCAACATATAGATTGAAGAATACTTAATCTTTCTCTGTTATTTATTACTTGAAGTTCAATTAAAATTCATCCCTACAATTTATCTGGATTCTTTTTGAGTTTTCTATGTTTGTATTTCCAGTTATTTCTATGGTCTGTTAATATTTACCCTTTTGAAAAGATAATTTTTTTTAAAAGGGAATTTTTATTTTTTTATTTTTTTAGGGAAGGTTCTACAGGGTGTTCAGGGTCTCGGACTCGTAGTGATCCGCCTGTTTACAGCCTCCCAAGAGCTGGGATTACGGCATGCGCCACCATGCCCAGTCTCAATTGCCATCTCAGTGCACCATGGGGGCAGGGCCAGCACTGCAGGCTTGGGAATCAAACCCCAGACCCTGTGCCTGCTGACAGGCACTTTAATCCACTGAGCTATTTGGCTAGCCCCCGATAATTTTCAAAATTTACAGATAAGTAAAAATACATTTATCTCATTTGCTACTTTATTGCATAAAATTAGGTATAACATTTTCTTAAGTAAAGATTCTAAAGAAAAATATTGCAAATCAAACGTAGCTGCTTAGTAAAACAATGGCATGCACATAGAATTCTAGGGTACTTTAAAGAAATGTATCTTCATAAATCATAATATTATTTCTAGGAATAATAAATGATTATCTCGTCAGGAAGAAAAGTGCAAAGAGAGAAGTATGTAGGAGAAAACTTCTGAAAGAGATTGAACAGCCATTTCTTAAGAAAAAAATGTTAAGTAAAAATAGGAATAGTAGGAACTTCGTAAATATAGCAAAAACTGTTTAGCAATCAATAGTAAACCCACAAAATACAAATTAAATACTGAAACTTGGGGCCGGGGAGATGGCTCAGTAGAATAAATGCTTCCCTGGCAAGCACAAGGGTCTGAGTTCAGTCCCTGGTTCTGCCAAAACAAAAACTGAAACTCCATATTTTTTGAAATTCAGGTAATACAGAAATTATTGTTGTCACAACTGTTTCATATATCTTGATTTTACTGGGTTGGGTTAATAATGTAAGTCTGAATTCTTAAGATTTCCAGAAGATAAAGATCTAGAAAACCTGAGACTCATTTGCACTATGATTAGCACTAGTATGAAAATATAGTAAAGTGTAATCAGTAAGTTTTCTACATTTTACAGAAAGCAGCAAGGGATGGGATTAAAGATGAATCCCAGGTTGAATTCTGCACTTACCCATATTAAACATTTATTTTACTATGCTTCTAAAATCCCTAGCTTGTCATTTTTGAAAAACTCAGAAAAAAATATGACATCAATTTTTATGATTATTAAATGAATAAAATACATTAAGAAGTTTTGGAAATTATCGAGCTTGCTTCCATAATCCACTGAATGGGAAATGGTGGAGCAAGAGAACCAGTAGCTGTGACTTTGAAATAGAATTAGCACATAGAGTCTCTTTTAAAAAGATTCTCAACCCTCCACTTAAATTTGGAGGGCATACCCCAGTTGTTTTTTCCTTTGCTAAAGGTTGCCATAATCTTAAAGGAAGCATAACAGATGTTAATTCTTAAGGGAAATGACAAGAGTAGATGAAACACTGGTAAGAAATTTTAGCAATTTTTTGCAAACTATAAGGAATGGAGTGACTACTCAGTTCGCAGAAAAGAGGTTTACAACCTAAGTCTGTGCAGAGTTCAAGAAAGAAGTGCTTTAGCTGGCTAGCTTGCCCCATGGATGCCTTGAGAACCATACGTGGAGACTCCAGGTTTTTCCAAAGACAGTAGCTCAAAGTGAGAATTGAAGCCTCCACCTAGATCTTTTGGGCCTGTCCCAGAAGATGGGTAACTATGTCACTCTGTTTTGGTTCTGGTGAGGCAGGAGGAGCCCTGCAATGGGAGAAGCTCCAGGATAGAGTGAAGTATGGGTCTGAGCGATCCTGTTCTGTGCAGTTCTGCACACTGAAATACAGATCTTCACTTGCTCTCTCTCCTCAATCCAGCATCTAGATGGTGTTATGCCCACCCAGCCAGCACTTCTTTCTTTGGAAAAAATGAGCAGCTTCAATGAATACATTTGGAATGTCTCAGTGAAAAGACCACTCAGCACATGTGAACATCATGCAGGGAAACATATCAGCCTACACACCAAGCTTCTGACTTACTTTTTAGTGTCTCTCTTTTCAGAAATAAAGGAGGATCCAGGGATCACCAGGTTATAAAGAAATCCTCAAAATGTAAAAGAAAGACAAACAGACCACTCAGTTAGCCAATAAACAAAAAAAGGGACTTGGAGGGACCAAATGATACAAGAGCAAGCTTAAAAAAAAAACCCTACAGAAGTTGAAGTATACTAACCAGGTGTGTTAGCATACACCTGTAATCTCAGCATTTGGAAGGTGGAGGCAGGACTGCTGTGTATTTGAGGGCAGCCTAGACTACATAAATGAGTTCAAGGACACTGAACTACATAGCAAGACCCTGTCTCCAAAAACAAACAAAAACTATAGTATGCATATATACATTAAAAATCACAAGAAAGGATTTTTCTAGGAACAACATATAGAGACGAAGAGTATTTGAAACTATTAAAATTTAATGTTATACTGCAGTAGGAAAATTCCATGAACAGATTGGTAGATAAAATTGAGGTATAGTTCTGCAAAATACCTAAATTTATGTAAAAACTATCTCTAGTATTTATTTTTGTTGTGCTGTTTTGTACTTTGTTTTCTAAGTACAGGGAAAATAGTCATTAAAATTGGAGTCTTTTAGTTGATGAAGAGGAGTGGCTTTGTTTCACATTGATTGTTCATGAATAGTAATGCCTCTTGAATTCTTGTAACATTACATTTGTTTGTTATTTTGGTCAGGCATTAGTTGTAGTACTCACTTTTCTCTGGCACCCAAAGTTAAGGGTGGAGAAAAACAAAAACAAAACCAAAGTTAAGGGAGAAAAGACTTATTTAGTTCATGGTATAGAGGTTTCAGTCCATAATTGTGTGGCTCCAAGGTAGGATAGTTTAGCAGAGGAGAACAGTGAGCAGTTCATGATGGGCAGACTGTAGCAAAGCCACAAGGGGCCTTAACAGCTTCTTTTTTCCCATTTGTTTATTTTGGTACCAGAGATTCAACTCAGGCCTTGCACTTGCCAGGCAGGCACTTAAGCTGCTGAGCTATCTCTCTAGTCCCTCATTTTATATAGTTACTAGGTTGTTGGGATTAGGACAGTGCCAACCCAATCAGTAGACTGATTTTGTAACCCCACACCTTTGAAAAAAGCCCCACTATGATCACAGTGTGATTTTGGGGGCAGGGAACATCTAGATGGAAACAATAACATTATACCTGCTGGGCGTGGTGGTGCATGCCTGTAATCCCAGCATTCGGGAGGCTGAGGCAGGAGTATTGTTGTGAGTTCGAGACCAGCCTAAGCTACAAAGTGAGCTTAAGGCCAGCCTGAACTGCATAGTGAGACCCTGTCTCAAAAAAAGACAAAAACAAAAACAAAAACAAAACATACCTGGCCCCAAAGACTCATGTATATTTCTTTTACAGTTTATGTCTGGTTGTCCCCCCAAAGCCTCATGCAGTCTTTGGACAGACTTCTAGAGTTTGTGATTAACTCATGATCCCCTGGGATTATAGTGTTGAGTGCTGCTGGGATCATGTGAGTACTGCACCAGCCTGAGCGTATAGCAGCATAAGGGAGATACACGTCTGTTGCCATTTTGTTGCTTCTACTCCTCCGTTTGTTCTTTGCTCTTTGCCACTGCTATTTTTTTTTTTTTTTTTTTTTTGTCTTTTTTGAGACAGGGTCTCGCTATGCAGGTCAGGCTGGCCTTAAGCTCACTTTGTAGCTCAGGCTGGTCTTGAACTCACAATAATCCTCCTGCCTCAGCCTCCCGAGTGCTGGAATTAAAGGCATGCGCCACCACGCCCGGCTGCCACTGCTATTAAAGGTTGCTCTGTGTCATATGCCACCCTGCCTTGGATCCAGCTGAGTATAAACTGAAACTTCCAGTGTGAGCTAAATAAACCTTTCCTTCTTTCATTTTGGGTGTTGGGTATTTGTTCCAGCAATGAGAGAAGAATAACTGAAACAATTTCTTTACATAAACGTATTTAGTCCATCTCTAAGAGTTGCTAAAAAGTCTAAGATGATACTTAGACACATAGTTAGGATAAACTGAACTGCCTAAGTTGCAGGGTAATAATAAGCTTCTCTTTTGGAGGGTTAATAACCTAAGTTTGCAGATGAAAAATTAGAGAAAAGGAAGGGCTGCAAGGACAGCCAACATTTTGGCTCTAGCCTTTCAAGGTCAGTGAAAACTCAGTATATAGGAGAACCTGTACTATAATATCCTGTGACTCAGTTGTGCCCCAGATTTTCTGAACAAGGAGATTATGGGGCCACAGAGGAAAGAGATCATGATGTAGAGTGTGCCTAAGGAGAGTCACATGGATAGAAAACTTTCTCAGGCTTTCACAGAGAGCAAATTAGTCAAGCAATGATTGTGACTCATCCACATGCCTGACACTGACAAAAGATCTGCAAATTGTGGTACAGGGTTACAGGATAAATCCTGAGGGTATGCGACTGACCTTATCAGATACGAAAGTTACATTTCTTGTTATATGGGTCTTGCTTTATCTTGGTCTTAACCATCCAGCAGAAAAGTATAAAAATGAGGTATATAAAATAAAGCCATATTAATATGCTGAGCTGTGAAAGGCTCAAGTCAACAACTTCTGCGTATAACCCACTACTATTGTGGACTGCTGGACTGTGTTGGATTGTTTTGCTGAATTCATGCACCTATAGTATTTAGATGCCAATGAAATATCCATCTCTGACAGGGCTAAACAAAAATAGGGGGCTACAAAGGAAGGGCAATTTTGTATTTGTATATACAGAATAGTTAGGATAGATATACAGCTACTTTCACTTAATTCAATGAGTAGAAAGAGTTATACTAATAGTGTTTGGAGAGGATATCCTGTCTGCTTCCTGTACTGTGGATAACCATTAAGAAGATAACAATGTGCACTGTATTAATTATTGAAACTGTCCTATTAATCAGTTTTGATGTTGTCTCATTGCTATTTGTTTTTTAATAACATTTTTTTAAAAAGTTCAAGTCCAAAGTCTCCTCTGAGACTTAAGGCAAGCTCTTACTGCAAGCCCTTGTGCAAATGAAAAAAAAAAAAGTGAAACACTTCAGCATCGGATGGCGCAAAAATGGACATTTTCTTTTCTTTTTTTTTGTCTTTTTGAGACAGGGTCTCACTATGCAGTTCAGGCTGGCCTTAAGCTCACTTTGTAGCTCAGGCTGGTCTGGAACTCACAGCAATACTCCTGCCTCTCGAGTGCTGGGATTACAGTCATGCGCCACCAGGCCTGGCTTTTTTTTTTTTAAATGGACATTTTCTTTCCAAAAGTTACAAATAGGGGATACAAGGAATGGGAGCAAAGTAAGTCCAAAATCCTGCAGGACAAACGTTAAATCCCATGGCCTCACTTCCAGTATTCCCAACAATCTGTGGCAAGATGTAAACTCAACAGGGCTTGAGTGTCTCTGCCCTATGGCACTTCCAGTTGTTGTAACTTCCATGGCTTCTCTGTGCTCCCTCATAGTTTTCCTCAAATAATCCACATTCCTGACTCCTCCAAACTTCAGTTTTCACTGTACTTTGACTTCACATTCACAGTTTTATACACTGTCCTTAGGGGCATACTGCCTGGCCTCCCAGACTTTCTGAAATTGCGGTGGATACCTTTTTGACACCACAACTCTTGCATTTTTCTGTGAGCCTAAACCAGAATCACTTGGATAAGGTCTGCTGCCAGTTTGGAGCCGTGGTCAGGCTTATGTCAGTAGGGCTTGAGTGCATATGAACCAAATCCTGAAGAGTAACTTCCCTAGGTGTCCACCATTCTGGAGCATGATACTCTGGGGCTGTCTTCCCAAAACAAAGTCTTTTTACTATTGCAGTTTTGAAGCTGCAAAGGGTGGAATCGTGCTGTTTCTTACAAGGCCCTCCCTCAGGCCATCTTTTCTTCAGTTCTCTTTTTCTTTTCATCCATCAAGGTCATCTCTCTATCTTTGCAGTCTACAACATTACTGGAACTTCTTTCTGATCAAATTCAAAATATTTGAAGTCATCCTACTGGGCTCTTTGCTCTTGCATCTCAACATAAATCTGACTAAAAGCCCCTACCAGTAGTCATAACACTGCCTCAACATTAGACTGCCTTGAAATTTTTTCTTCTAGATTATGGATTCTTTCTTTCTTTCTTTCTTTCTTTCTTTCTTTCTTTCTTTCTTTCTTTCTTTCTTTCTTTCTTTCAGAACAAATAGCAGTGAGACAGTTTCAAATCAAATTAACAGGACAGATTTGATAATTAGATTATGGATTAATTCTGCCACCATCCATAATCTGTCTCAGGCAGTCTCTAGAGAAGAGCAAAGTTCAGAAAACTTTCTGCCAATGTAACAAACATTGTCTAGAACCCAGCAGTCATTGCAGTCCTTCCCAGCAGAAACCTCCTAAGCCTGGTTTTTACTGGCAGAATTTGTATCAGCATTCTGGTCTTCTAACCAGAACCTCCCATACCATCTAGCCTAAAGTGTTCTAGCTCTTTTAGCCAGGATCTTTAAACCTTTCCCAACTTCTCCCACAAGTCATTCCCCAAAACTCCTGAACCACCTGGTCATGGGTATGACTCCACTTCTCTGGTACCAAATTCTGTCTTAGACACATTTTCGTTGCTGAGACAAAATACCTGACACCAAAGTTAAAGAAGAAAAAGTTTATTTGCCTTCTAGTTTGTAGAAGCTTTAGTCAGTAATCAGCTGGCTGTAAGACAGAGTGGTTTGACAGAATGCTATCACAAAGGAGAACAGTTCATGGTACTCAAAAGATAGTAAAAGCAACAATGAGAGAGGGACAAGCCTCTTTCTGTCCCTTATATAGTATGTATGCTCCCCTAGGACAAATATAGTACTCATATCCTTAGTCCTAGCCAGAACTATGCCAGATGGATCAGTGGACTGGTTTAGTAATCACACACCTTTAATCCCAGCATCACACACTTTAGATACAGCCACCTCTGAAAAAGTGTCACCTGTAACACATGAGGCTTTGGGGAAACATCTCAATACAAACTGTAACATTAGTTTAATATGAATCATTTAGAGCCTTTCTCAAAATCTTTTTTTTTTTTTTTTTTTTTTGGTGGAACCAGGGATTGAATTCAGGCCCCTTGCACTTGCCAGGGAAGCGCTTATTCCACTGAGCCATTTCCCCAGCCCCCCCTTTCTCATAATCTTTATAGCAATTCGGACAATGTTCTTCATGGGTAGAACACAAGCTATGGAGTTGGTGGGTCTACTCAAATCCCAGTCTGTATGATTTTGCTCTAATCACTTAACTTTCATTTTCCTCAACTGTAATATGGGAATGGTGTTGTAAGGGTGCTTGTCTCATAGGACTATGATGGTGATTAAAGGAGTGAAGGCCTGAAAATTATCTAGTAGTATATAATAAGTACTCAATAAAAAAATGTATTATGGCCAGCAAGTGGATGAGCTGGTAGCCATAGATAGTTAAGTAACAAGGACAACATTGATGATACACTAGGCTGTCCCGAGCTACTGACATCTGTTACCAAACTGAAAGTTTCTTATTATTAGTCCTTCATAGGCATTGCTCAGGAAAAGTATGCAAAGAATGAGTGGATGAATCCCTTACTTAGCTTTCATTTGTAGAGGGATGCTTACCTCTAGGTCTGATCAAGATTGCATATTAGTATGTTTTTAAGCAGACAGGAATGGAGTTCTTATAAACTTAAACATTGTATTTCAATTACAGGCGGCAATTAGGAAGGTAAAAATAACAGAACCATGGCTCAGTTTCCAACACCTTTTGGTGGTAAGTTTTTGGAAATTTCTCTTTTCTATTGTAGTTTGGAACTGCATTTTTAAAACACTGTGCTGGTAAACTTCATGGAAGAAGTACAGAGATAGTACAGTCACCTTTTTTGTATTCCATCATATAGTTTCAGTAATTATTGGCTCATGGCCAATATCATAAAACCTGAATTTTTTAAAGCTATTCCCAGTTATATCACTTCATCTGTAAATATTTTAGAATGTTCATATAAAAGATAAGGACATTTAAAAAGACATAAATGCAATAGCATTGTCAAATTTACACATTTATATATACCACATTATCATACTTATCTTTGGATCCATTTTCCTAGGAGTCATTGGCTGTTTTTTTGATAGTTTTTGTGTTCAAGTTGGTATCCGTGGGAAGTGCATGCAGTGGATTAATTCATATGGAGGTAGTTCATATGCCTCCAAAGTCTCTTAGTTTGGGAGCTGTCTCTCTAACTCTGGCTCTTTTTCAGAGTTTGTCAAGGAGACTATCATTTATTGTATACTTTTTCTGTCCTTTTTTTTGGCGGAATTGGGGATTGAACTC
This sequence comes from Ctenomys sociabilis, assembly GCA_004027165.1. Taxonomy (NCBI): domain Eukaryota; kingdom Metazoa; phylum Chordata; class Mammalia; order Rodentia; family Ctenomyidae; genus Ctenomys; species Ctenomys sociabilis. Next base: position 20,692 of record PVKA01017488.1, read on the forward strand.
TGGCCCTCGCACTTGCCAGGGAAGTGCTTATTGCACTGAGCCATCTCCCCGTCCCTATTGTATACTTTTTCAAAACTTGGATTTGAAGCATGGTGTTTTTCTACTGTAGTTTATCTGTTGGAAAGAGTAGTCTACATCAAATGTGTTTTTCAGGTAATTTTCCTGACCTCATGAGGAAATTTTTTTTTTTTTTTTTGGTGGAACTGGGGATTGAACTCAAGCCCTTGTGCTTGCCAAGCAAGCACTTATTCTACTGAGCCATCTCCCTGGCCCAAATGGTTAAATATTATGCTAGTTTACTAGTCCTTTTCTTTTCACCAAAAAGTGTGCCTTATTAACAAATTGCCCTGGACAGCTATCTAACCTTTTGGTTGCCAGGAGAATAAGACACACAAAGCAGTGTCCTTAGTCACATCTTTGAAAGGCATTGTGGGGCACCAGTGCAGACATCTGTATGCAGCCTTTCCAGATCTTTAGCATTTTGTGGGATTTTTTTTTTTTTTCCCACCTTCTTAGTTACTGAACAAATTTTTAGGCTTGTTTTCCTTTTTTTAGGTTTTTTTTTTTTTTTTTATATACTCCCAGGGATTGATTGATTGATTGATTGGTTTGTGGGTTTATTTTGAGGTACTGGGGACCGAACTTGGGACCTTATGCTTGCCAGGCAAGTGCTTATGCTGCTGAGCTATCTCCTTGGCCCCCAGGGATCAATTCTGACAGGGAACTAAGTATCCTTTCTAGATGTTACAGATCAGTAAGGCCTGTGAGGAAGGAATCCTCTTTTATCAGGCACTGCTTTACCCTTTCAGTTTGACACAGTATGTGCAAAGATGTTTAGTAAATAGATTCTCATGGCTGATGGATCTGCAGTTTTACTTTGGTTCCAGAAGCTAATAGAGAGCGCATTTGCAATGTTGGGGCATTTTCCTGGTCATACTCTCTCCCCTTTTTGGTACTAGGGATTGAACCCAGGATATTCTCATTGAGAAACACATACATTAATAATTTTAAATTATTGTTATTATTTTTAAATTTTGAGGTACGGTCTTGCTAAGTTGCCCAGGCTGAGTTGAAATTTGCAGTCTTCCTGCCTCAGTCTCCTACAGTGCTGAGATCACTGTTACCACACCTGGCTCATATTCACATTTTGCATGAAACACATTCTATGTTCCTTCTGGGAACGTGTCAAAACATTTTGAAAGCTTTCCATGTCTGCCATGTACAAATATTTTGCTGAATTTGTTTGAGGAGATCAAAGAACAAAGAGAGAAAGTCTCAGAAATCAGGAGACATCTGGTCAGTCAGAGGTAAAAGAGAAGAAAAACTTAAATGCCATTCTTTTTTGTTGGTTTTTGTTTTGATTTGTTTTTGTGAGACTACTCCTTTTAGAAATAGCTTTAGTGAGGCATATTTAAGCTATACAATGTTTATTAAATTTACAAAATCATGCAGCCATCACCATAATATTTGAATATTGAATATTTGTACTTGACTAGTTTTATCACCCCAAAAAAGATTTTCATGGAATTACACTGTATTCTAATTATTATATGAACCTTTTTTAAAATGCTGGTTCAATCAATTTATACATATAACTTCTGTGTTTTGAATTTTTTTTTTCACAATTTGTCTATATCATTTAAGGTTCCTGAAGATGCAGTAGAATTATTAACTTTTTTTCTTTTTTGAATTTTTAACTTCCTATACCTTCAAATAATATTAATCATAGAATTATGGTATGCTTTGAAGGAGGAATTTGTGCTAATTTTTTCTTAGTTCTGATATAATTTCCTAATTTTTTATGCATAACTATCAAGGAAAACCATGCCAGTTTGTCAAAATGTTTATAACAAACACATTGATAAAACTTGAAAGTGCTGTGGAAATTGTGCCTTATCTTTCTTGCTGAATAACATGCTTGTCTTTTCTTTGAACTGTAGGCAGCCTGGATATCTGGGCCATAACGGTAGAGGAAAGAGCGAAGCATGATCAGCAGTTCCATAGTTTAAAGCCAATATCTGGATTTATTACTGGTAATTACAGTCTGTATTTTCATTCTTACTTAGCAATGGTTCAGTTATCTCTGGAAGTGTTATTCTGCAAAGCAGAAGTGGTTGTGTATGATGAAGGGGACACTTTGGTCTAGACCTTCAGCCTGTATATTTTTGCTCTTAATTTCTTGTGATGCATTCAAACTTTGTAATCCTTGGTGTGTGTTAACCCCTTTGTTTGGGGCATATCACTGGTGGGAATTGGTTAAGATCAAGTGAACATTCTCTAAGAAAGGAGGAGTAGACAGTGCCCTGGAGCTAAATCACTTGCTTTATTTTGATCCTAAGCTAGTTCAGATTTTGAGCATTTATATGACATTTTTATTGCTCTCTCTCTCTCTCTCTCTCTCTCTCTCTCTCTCTCTCTCTCTCCCTCCCCCTCCCTTCCTTCCTCCCTCTCTCTCTCTTTCTTGGAACCAGGGATTGAACTCAGGCCCTTGCACTTCCCAGAAGTGCTTATTCCACTGAGCCATCTCCCCAATAATTTTTTTTTTTTTTTTTTTTTGGCAGAACTGGGGATTAAACTCAGGTCCTTGTGCTTGTCAGGAAAGTGTTTATTCTACTGAGCCATCTCCCTGGCCTTTGCTATCTCTTTAGAGCTCTTCTCATAGTTTGCCTTTTCTTTTGTCTTTCCTGTTTCATTATTCTTCTGGAATTCAGTTTGGGAAAAATGTGATATAGATTGCCTAAAGAAATGTTTTTGGATGTGTTTGTATCATAGCTTTCTGTACTTTTTAGCATTGATGTGATTGTTTCAGTCACTGTGTCTTAGTTACTTTTTACTCCTTACTGGGACAAAATACCTGACACTCAAAATGAAGGAAGGAAAGGTTTATTTAATTTAGTTCACAGTTTGTGGAGGTTTCAGTCCATACTCTGCTGGCTCCACGGCAAATGGCAGCAGTTCATGGTGGCAGAAAACAATGAAGAGTAGGGAGGAGCAACAGCTGTGGGGTCTATCAAGCCTCTCTCTCTCCATTCTACGCTGACTGAGAAGACCTGTGCTTCACTGTGAATATCAGAGCTTCTCCAAAGTGGCACACCTACAAAGTGATGTGATGAAGACCCCGACTTCTCCAAGGAAGTGGGCAGGCAGCCCAGAAGCCTTCAACTCCTTTTATGTATTCTTTTTGTGCTGAGTTACTCTGGGGTGGCTTCTGTCATGCCCCAGGGCAGGCCCTGTTACACCCCAGGTGGGTCCTCCCTGCCCTGCAGGGCTGGGGCCCACAACCTGGAACTGCCAGAGCTGAATCAGCCAAGTTGACACAATGTATGAACTAACACACACTGTTACTTTCTCTGATGAGCTAAATCTACTTTTAAAAATAATTTTTTGGCATTTCCAATATCTATAGTACAAATTCTGGGTTGGTCTCTATCTGTCTCTTTCTCTGGAAATAACAAATAATTCTTTTAAAAAGTAGGTTTAGCTCATCAGTTTCCATTAGAGTTGCTTTATCATTGTGTTACCTTTCTATTATAACAAAATACCTGAAATAAAGAACTTTAAAAGGGAAAGGCTTATGATATGTCACAGTTTTAGAGGTCATAGGCCAGGGTCTCCTGGGCCTTACTTTGGGCTTTTGATGGCACAGTACATCATAGTGAAAGTGTGTGATAAAAGAAGAATCTTTCCCTTAGGGCAGGTAGGAAAGAGAGGAAGAGAAAAAAGGTTGGGGTTCTGTTCTTCCCTTTGAGGATATAGTCCCAATAACCTGTGATCTTCTGTAAGCTCCTACCACTTCCCAATGAAAACTAAAATTGGGGTGAAGCCTTTAATATGTTCACCTTTGGGGGACAGTTAGCATCTAAACCATAACAATTATGATGGGCAACTAACATCTTAGTTAACAGTAAGTTCAGGTGAACAAGAAATCCCAGCAAATAACTATGACCTTTCTTATGAGGTTTTTAAAAAAAAGTTTAGTTCTGAGGTCAGTGCTGATGCATTCACTTTATTATTGTTTGTCTTTTATTATATATTCAGTTCAGTATTTATGGGATTACCAGCCTCTTATTTTTTAATGTTGCTGTAAGATTTCTGTCAGATTTTTTTTTTTTCCTGAAACATTTTCCACTTAATTTACAGGTGATCAAGCAAGAAACTTTTTTTTTCAATCTGGGTTACCTCAACCTGTCTTAGCACAGATATGGTAAGTTGAAATTTTATTTAAGAAGAATGAAATAAAATATGTCCAATTCTCTTTTTTGTTAATATGATTTCTTTTACTCTGTGAGAAGAGAATTATATACTCTAATACCTTTTACCAAAGAAATACTTGTGAAAAGTGTTTTTATGATGGAAAACTTAGAAAAAGGGGGTACAGGTGAGATTTGAATGGTAGTATTCTGTCAAAAAGTTGAACTTCCACTTAAAATATATACATTTTGAGGGCTGGCCTGATAGCTCAGTGGACTAAAGCACCTGCTTAGGCAGAGCACAGCAGCAGGGGTTCCATCCCCAGCATGCTGAGCTGGCTGTGCCTGCAGGGTGCACTGAGATGGCAATTGAGACTGGGTGTGGTGGTGCATGCTGTAATCCTAGCACTGGGGAGGCTAAAAACAGGAGAATCACTATGCGTCTGCATAGTGAGACTCTGTAGACTCTGTTGACCCTGTCCTAAATACAGGGGGAGAGGGGGATACACACACACTTTGATATTTTCTTACCAGTTTATTTTGGCTTTCTTTTCAACAGTCACACTCATTTGAATGTTGCAGTGTTTTGCTTTAGAATGGAAATGTACTTTATCTTTTACTAATTAAAAAATAAATGGTTAAGGAAATATTTGAGGGTCAGTAGAGGTTAGAAATGACCATTGTGCAAATATGATACATCATGAATGCATAAAAGGTTGTTGTCTGATTCTATGTCATACTGAGCATTGAGTCTTTTGAATATGCAGAAAGTACAACTAAGAAAGGTGGCAAATAATAATTCTGGTTTCTAGATTCCTGGCTTTGGGAAGCCATGCTGAATTCTGTTGACCTATAAGAGTCTATATTTTCCCACAACATATGGTTTTATACTTGATACTTTATTTCCTTGAGTTTATTAGTGTTAGTGAGGCAGCTTTCTGTCAGGGAAAGAGCAAAAAATTTAGTCATATACCTGAGTTCTTTGGTTTTTTTTTTTTTGTTTGTGTGTTTTGTATTTTTAAGTAAGGGTCTAAAGGGTCTCGTAGATTGGACTTGTAGTGATCCGCCTGTGTTCAGCCTTTCAAAGAGCTGGGATTACAGGTGCATGCCACCATGCCCAGTCTCAATCGCTGTCTCAGCATGCCCCAGAGGCAGCCTGGATATACCTGAGTTTAAATTTCATCTGTTCTCCTAGTCCCTATGATTTGGAAGATACATTCATCCTTTTTGATCTCAGTATCTTAATCTATAAAAATGGGAACTTTTTTTATATTTTTGTTAGAAGGTTACTAAGATTAGTGGGAGAGCTTTACATAAAGGATTCAGTGTGGTACTTGTTCTATACTTGCTTCTAAAAATATGATCCCCCCCAAAATAGCTCTTAGAACCAAAGACTACCATAATCGACATAACCAAAATGTCCATTGCTTGTCCTTTTAAATGATTACTTGTTTTTTTTATTATCTTGTGGAAATTAATAAAGATCAGCATAACTTCTTATTGCTTTGAAACAGTTGTCATAACTCAGCCTAAATTTTTGTTGACTAAGGATCATCATAAAAATCACATTCTGAAATAGCAAAATTTTCATGGGATATATGGGTTTTTTCATTGCTTTGGGTACATTTAAGTTAAAAGTAAATGATGCCAGATTCCTGTGTTGGTTCTGGTATGTTCTTTTTCGTGGTTGTCAGCCAGACTCTTCTCCCAATCAACCTGCTTCTACAAGGCCATTTACAGTGTGTTCCAGTTGGAAGTAAAAGCCTCAGGAAGAGGACAGGTATGAGAGCAAGAAGTCCTGTCACATAGGGAGGCACTGTATGTTACATGCAGTGTGACTCCGGTAGCCCCTATTTTAATTGTAACAGACTTCTTTGGTGTGACCCTGCAAAAGGTGTGAAACCTTTTGCAACTGCTTTGTCAGGCTTTGCTAATTTTCTGCTGAGAGGAGCTTTTCTGTTGTATATCTGATTTTTGATCTTTCATTCATGAAGCATCTTTGATGACTGTTCTGCTGCCAGAGCACCTTGCTCCATTCCATGTTTATTCTTTCAATACTGAAAACATTTATCAGATTTCTGCTGAGTCAGTGATTCTTGTGTACATTAGTGATATAATAGCAAACAAAATAGACAAAATCTACCTTTTAATCAAAACTACAATCTAGTGAAAGGAGATAGTCATTAACAATATAAAAATTTTATCACTCAGTATTCAGTGTTGTAGAGAAAAGCAAGATATTGAATGAATTTCACTTTGATCTATTAAGGTGGTTATTAGGTTTCTAAGTTATTTTTAGTTTAGTAGCCCAAATTAAACTATCTAGCTAGTACTTTTTATCCCCTCTTTTTTCCGTGCTGGGATCAAACCCAGGTTTTGCATATGCTAATGAGCACTTACACCGAGCTACATCCTCAGCCCTTTCAGTTACTTTTCCTACTTCTTTTTGCATTTAGAATTGAAAACTATTATAGTCTCAATTTCTTCACTATTATTCTTTCCTTGTCTCTGTTTCTGGGTCCCTCTTTGTCTCTGTTTCTGTCTTTAAGTCCCCTCCCACTCTCTGTCTATCCCTTTCTTTCTCAAGCTGACTTTCCTGGACCTGGACTTGATTTCAAATACATAAGAGGTATAGACCGATGAGAAATATACTGCTAGAAACCTTTATATTATTTTATTGTCATGTAGAAACTACACGCAGTTAACTAGTTGGTGAACTGTACCCTCCCTGTTCGTACTCTGAGGACTACTTAGCTCTTCAATCTAATTTCCAGTGAGTAATACAAGTAAACCTGAATTCTCAGAAGATGAAGTTTGGTCAAAGTGTATAATGCCAACTTACAGCACTGGCCAAAGATGATATATCTTCTTAGAAATTATCTTATTAATAAGGAACTGGAAGGACACTGGCCAGTATTCTTTTGCCAACCGAAGTGCTTAAAATTGCTTGAATCTTTTTTTTTTTTTTTAAGTACAGAGTCTATAGGGTTTATAGGGTCTCACTATGTAGATTGGACTCATAGTGATTCTCCTGTTGTCAGCCTCCCAAGTGCTGGGATTATAGGTGTGTGCTACCATGCCCAGTCTCAATCACTGTCTCATTGTGCCCTGGGAGTGGGGCCAGCTCAGCATGCTGGGGATGGAACCCTAGCTTCTGCTCTCTGCCTAAGCACTTTAGTCCACTGAGTTATCTGGCCGGCCCAAAATTTCTTGAATCTTGCACTTGTGTGGAAGAGCTGGAGAAACCCAAGGTGATAGATAAGAACCAGAAGGTACAGGAAAAGAAGTCGGGGCAAAGAAGCTGCATGAGAAGTTGGGAGTCTAAGACCACAAGGCTCATAGAAACAGAGAGAAATGACAGAAGGGAGGATCACCATCTGGAAGTGGGCTCCTCAGGGAAAAGAAGAGAGCAGAATGGATTAGAAAAGCTGCTGATCTGGCTCCACAATGGAGGTTGACTGAGGACCAGAGGTTGACCGAGGACCGTATGCCTGTACAGTTAGGATTCTTTTTGTGTATATGACAAAAGCCCACCGCAAGATGAGTTTAATCACCCCCCACCTAAAAGTCACCCTAAACTCTTATTGCTTGTTCCTGGATCCATGGCATTGAGCTTGTCATCTAGCTGCCCAGGTTAATACAAGGGAGCTGTGTCTGATTCTTCTTTTCTTTACCCTGCAAACCATTGCATCTAGTGTATACTTTTGACTCCAGTTACCCACTTTATCTCCATTATGCCATATCTTTCTACTACCTTATGTGGTCCCACAACTGAAGCATGTAGACTGGATTTTCTTTCACATTTGCCCTTTGAAATTCCATCCTCCAAACAGCAGCTAGAATAATCTGTTTTAAAAGTAAATCCATTGAAACTCCTCAGAGAAAGTAAAACCCAAAGGTATTCCCAAACTACAAGTCCCATATGATCTGCAAACCCAGGACCTTTGCATTCAGCTAAATCTCCAGCCCTTTTTATTTTTGCTTTTGAGGCAAAGCCTTACTAAATTGCACAGGCTGAATTCCAATTTGTGGTCCCTCTGTTTCAGCCTCACAAGAGTGCCAGGGGGATCACAGGTTTACACCCCCACAGCCAGCTCCTCCTCCTATTTTACATTACTTCCTTTCTGAATTTCTGTTTCCCAGAATTTACTCTTTCTGTACTTTGCCTCAATTATTGCACTTCTTTCAATAATATTACAGACCCTCCTGTAGCGGGTTCATTACCTTTTGGAATTCATTTTGTCATCAGAGGGGACAAACTGGTTTACCTAATACTCCTTCTGCCCACCTACACCTCTCTTCCTTTTTCCCTGTATCTTACTTAATAGCACTTAGCACTGTGCAGAATAATCTGATATCTTCTCTTTTTAGTGTCTCTTTGTTCCAAAATACAAATTTTATGAGGACAGCAACCTTACCTATATTTTTCAGAGTTAAAATTCCAAATCCTGGCTAGTGCCTATACCTTACTTAGGTCTTCCCCCACCCCATAGTTATTTTTTGAATGACCAAGATGGATTAATCTGCCCTATTGCTTGGCCTTTTGTTTAGTTTAGTGACCACCAGGTGAATAGCTCATACCTGGGTGGCAGAGATGGGCTCCTAAAGAAAGCTGTGGGCTTTACCCAGCACCAGTGAGTGATATGGGCCTGAGAAGCTGGGCCTTCTCTCTTATCCTACAGTTTACACTAAGTAGTGTCAAAATTGCCATACTTGTGTCTAGTATAAAATAGCCCATTAACTTCAAGATTACTTTGTAGTTTTGTTTTTTGTTTAAACTGAGGACGTATAAACTACAATGTTCATAAATTAGTTGGATTAGCTTTTCATGCCTTTCTCTTTTATACACATAGTAGGTTGGGGATATAGCTCAGTAGTAGAGTGCTTGACTAGCAAATGTGAAGCCGTCTATACTATAAAGAATTAAATAATATACTATTAGTTCTTTTGTAGGCTTTAGTTTTTGAATATGTAACACATTAGCTATGCTTTAAAGCCAAAACTATGCCAAGAGGTATACCCACAAAAGGCCACCCATATTCCTTTCTCTTATTATCCCATCACCATTTATTTTATTATTTTCTTTTTAACCTTTATTTGTTGGGGAGATAGCAGGCACATAATATATAATGTGTGTAATTTATATATTATAAATATATAAATTATACACATATATTTATATATTTATAATATATAAATTATATATTAAATATAATATATTTATTCTCTTCCTCATATATTAAATATAACGTCTTATAAATGTTATCTTGTTGTTTGGTTTTTAAAAAATCTTAATAACATATCCTGGAAACTATTCATATCTCTGTATAGGGATCTTTCTCATTTTCCTTTTACATTTACATAGCGCACTGTTTGTGGAGGATATACTGTGGTTTATTCAACCAGTGTCTGGTGTTTATGCATTTAGATTGTTTACAATATGTTGCAATTATACGTAATGCAACCATGAGTGAGTTTTTGGCCTATGTACTTTTGTATTCCTAGAAATGTATCTTGGGGGTAAATTTGTAGGTGTGCAATTACTGGGTCAAAAAGTATATGTTTATTATGTCATTTTCCTTCATTTTGGACTTCTCTCAGCTGAACCCTGTCTCAAGTAGCTTTTAATTTCAGTTTGAACACTATATTGAAAATTATTTTGCCTACAGAGTCATATCTAGCAATTATTTGCTGTTTTATCATACTTTTTTTTTTTTTAAAGCATACATTCTTAGGAAATTTTGTTAAATTTTGAGAGTTAAGCTTTTATAGGTAGTGGGAGAAGATTAGTAGAAATGGGTTAACTGGAGAAATGATTAAATGAGAAATGAAATAGATGGCAGAATTAAAGCTTTTTATTTTTTATTTTACAGAGAAGCATTAAGAAACTGAATATCAACTATACTCCAGTGCTTTGGGGGCCAGGGAAAGAAAGGATAGAAAGCTGCGTTTTGTAGGAATAACTACATCTTCATAAATTCCTTTTGAGTTTGCTATCACCAAGGAAGCTCAACAGTTGTTTTGTTATTTGAGAAAAAAATTATTTTTAGAACCACAAAACTCAGCCAAATGTTGGAATTGTGTTAGGTGGTTCAAAGTTAAGTAAGTCCCTAATACCTGAGGATTGATTACTTGTTTCTTTTCCTTGCCTGGGAAGACACATTAATGGAAGGTTTTTAGAAGTAGTGTCATTCTAATTGAGCTATTGTTAGAAAACATCTTCTCCCTAGTGTATGTTGACATTAATGTAGTCTTTTTTTTTCCCCCTGAAAAGCATTTCAAACAATAAAAAGACTTAGTAAAGGAGGGAAACTTTGCTATGTCATTTTATTTACCTGATTTCCTTTTATAAAATCTGGAAGTACAAAAAATGAAGCAACGGGGAACCAAACTAAGTTATGAATATAGATGTAAAAAGCAAAACATAACCTTAGCAAGTAGAATTTCACAATATTTGAAAAGAATAATGTACTATGACCAAGTTGAGTTTATGCCAGAGGTGCAAGACTGTTTCAGGACCAAGAAGTTCCATCACCACTGGACTTAAGATCAGTAGATAAGAGGAAAAAAATCTTGTGATCAGATAAACAAATGCAAATTGGGCCTTTGATAAAAAATATAGTAACCTCTTCTGGTAAATTGAAAGGAAACTATTTTAGTGAATCAGGACTACTTTTCCAAAAAAACAAATCACTACCAAACATAGTTTTTTAAGTAGTGAAATATCAAAGCACTTTCACTTAAACTCAGAGTTAAACAGGAGAAGCAAACAAGAACAATAAATAGTGTTATAAGTGTTGGAAAAGGTAATGCTTTTTTTTGTAGTAATGTGATTATTTACTAAGCCCAAGAGATTTTAGTTTTTTAAAAGTTAGAAAAATTTGTAGAAATATGTAAGATAGTTAGATATAGCACAAATAGTTTATTCTTGAAATTGGCCCTGAAAAATGTATAGTGCAACATGTGTTTCATTTAAAATTCTGACAGAAACAATTAAGTTCCTTAGAATACAGTTATTTAGAAAGTTCAGGCTGGGGAGATGGCTCAGTAAAACAAGTGCTTCCCTGGTAAGTGCAAGTGCCTGAGTTCAAGCCCTGGTTCAGCAAAAAAAAGCCATAGAAAGTTCATTACTTACTTATAAAGAGTGTGATACAATCGTATAAGCGAAAATAAAAGTGAAGAAGTGGAAGGACACTGTTTCCTTTGGTGAGCAGACAATTATACAAGTATCAGTTCTCTAAAACACATATATGGCCCAGCCCCCAGGCTCGATGAACAGATGAGCTGGCTATGGAGTCCAGGTGTGGTGGTACATGCCTGTAATCCCAGTGCTGATGAGGCTGAAAACAGGAGGATCACTATGAGTCTGAGCTGTGTAGTGAGACCCTGTACCAGATACATTAAAAACAAACAAAACACGTATATATCTAATGCAGGTTTCAGGTCCCCATAGGATTATGTGTAGAGCAGGGGAAATAATCTGAAAGCTCATATGGTAAAACAAACATCCATCCATAGCAAAGGAAATGTTTTTTCATAAAGGAAAAAGGCCTTGGTCTATCTTAAAACACATCTTAGGGCCAATGTGATTAGTTCACCATTGAGTTTATTCATTCAGAAGAGATAATCCAGAAATAAATCTCATTCCAGATGAATTTGTTTTTCTTTTTGAGACAATAATAAGTACAATCCCTTTTGTTTCACTTGTTTTTCTTGAAGAAAAATTACTTCATTTAAAATCTGCTAAGGGCGCTGGGTCAGTGGAATAAGCTTCCCTGGCCAGTGCAAGGGCCTGAGTTTAATCCCCAGTTCCACAAAAAATAAATAAATAAAAATAAAACCTGCTAAGTTGCATTTGAACAATGTTTGAGTAGTATAGTCATAAACTCAAATTCAGTTAATATTGAGTGTACATTATAAAGAAAAGTTAATTTAAGACCTTTAAGATATAGTTGTTTGATAGTATACTATGACATTGCATAGCCAAGGACATGTCATGTTCCCATGTTGAAATTTGTAGAACTCTACTGTTCATATAATTTAACCAATTATCTCTAGAAATCATATTCTTTCTAAATCCTTTTTTTTCCTATAAGCTTAAGTAATACATAATTCACATAGTAAAATCCATCCTTTTAAACCATATAATTCAGTGGTTTGTGTTACATTTATAAAGTTAGGCCACCCTCACCACTCAATTTGGAACATTTGCATCAAAATGAAACCCACTTAAAATACAGATTTTCAAAATCAGGCTGAACATTACATGATGTATCATGCAGGTAAAGTGTAACAAAGTAAAAGATACTCTAATCATACAAGAGAGGAGCTGATTATTTTATTTTCTGCTGTGGAAGTAGAGGCCGGGGAAGCTTTTTTGTGGTCTCAGTTGTTCTCAGTCTATGCCACTGTTTTGCAGGGCACTAGCTGATATGAATAATGATGGAAGAATGGATCAAGTGGAGTTTTCCATAGCCATGAAGCTTATCAAACTGAAGCTACAAGGCTATCAGCTCCCCACCACACTTCCTCCTGTCATGAAACAGCAACCAGTTGCTATTTCCAGTGCACCAACATTTGGTAAGTCTAAAATGGACTCGATTTCTGTGTTTTATTAACTTGTTCAAAAATAGATGATGTTTTCCTCCCCCAACCCCATTATGAAATTCTAGGGGATAATTCTGCCTGAAAACTGCTGGCCTTTTGCAGGAAGATAAAGCTAAGGAGAAGGGCACCTAGAATGAAAGCCAAGCAGTACCTTGTTGTTCAGGGTGGAAGGAACAAACCAGGTTGCTGCTTCATCTTCTGTCACTTTTTACATGTTTTCATACTTCTTTTCAGTTTACTGTCTCTAAGATGTCTTTGTTTCTCTTTGATTACAGCATTTTCTTTGGATTATGACTTAAAAAAAAAAATTAAATGTATTTAGTTCAGCGTGTATAGGATCTTACCACACAGATCAGACTTGTAGTGGTCCTCCTGTTTTCAGCCTTCCAAGTGCTGGGATTATAGGCATGCTCCACCACATCCAGTCTCAGTCCCCCTCTCAGTGCACCCTGGGGGTGGTGCCGGCATGGCACACCTGGGACTGAACTCTAGTCACTGTGACTACCTAAGCAGGCGCTTTAGTCCGCTGAGCTATCTGGGGGCCGAATACATCTTTGATGCATAGCATTGACTCATTTGGCCACTCTATTAGATTGCTTTGCTTTATAATGTGTAACAAACTACTTGAGACAGGCTTTTTTTTTTTTTTTCAGCAGGCTCAGCCCACCCAGCTGATGTGGCGTGTGGTATTAGGGATCAAATGGCAGTACGTGCGCTTGCCTAAGCAAGTGTTTTCAACCACTGAGTTATCTCGATGGCCCCAAGACAGGCTAACTTTATTTTTTAAAGAGATTTGTTTAATAGTCCTGGAGATTCAAGATACCAGGCACCAGTACTGGTATACTTGAGGTGAGGGTTATGTGAGGGGAAGGTCATGTCTTGAAACAGGAAGTCAGAGAGGGTGATTCAGGAGTCAAGAGTTAAGGGTCATGACCCCTCTTATATCAGCTTCCTCTTGTGAACTCAGGGTTCCCCTAAGATTTACTCACTGCCTCCTGAGGGCAGCTTTGTGGGTGTGTGTGCACTGCCCACTGGGCCCACCTCTTATAGATCTACCATGTCCCATATAGGCTGAGCTTCTAGGATGTGAAGGGACACCTTCAAACCGGAGAAGTGCATGTTAAGTTCTGTCTTAGAACAAAATAGAATCCAAAAAATTAATATTGTTACCTCCTTTAAAAATAGAATTCCACTAAGATTACTGAAGCAGGAGTGTTGCTGAGTATTTGAGACTAGCCTAAACTATAAAACAGAACAAAAAAAAAAAAAGCCCTGTTTCACATAAAGAAAAACCATCTTTCAGGCAGATTTTTTTTCTTACATGCTAATAATTAGTTGATTAAATTAAATCATCAATAGTTTCACTTTCTCATCAGTTTTCACACTAGACTTAATTATTTAGATTGAAATTTATAGTAATCAGATCAATTATGATTCATGTAGAGGTTCTTAAACAGTTGAAAACAAAACACAAAAATTATGGAGCTTTTCTTCATCCTCATAAGTGAAATAGGCTTACTTAAGGGCAATTTAGATCATCTCATACAACTAATGGCAAGCTAAGATAAAAAAATGGTTTGCTATTAAAAACAAAGCTGTATTGCCTTTTATGAGGGTGTGGTTTTTTCTAAGGATGTCAAAGTGATAAGGACAAGATAAAAATGAAGGGAAAACATATGACTTTCTTATAAAATTTAACATGAAGACTGGCTTCCTGCCTGCCTCCCTCCCTCCTCCCATTCTACCTCTCCCCATGTCCCCTCCTCCCACACTTCCCTCGCCTTTTATTCACAGTCAGTCAGTACAAGGATCAAACCCTGGGGCATCCATCTAAGCTATATCCTAATTCCTTTTTATTTTTTACTTTTAGACAGTCTTGCTAAGTTGTTCAGGAAGACATCAACTTATATGTGTGTGTGTGTGTGTGTGTGTTTGGTTGTTGCAGGGTCTTACTGTGCAGCTCACGTGTGTAGAGTGATCCTCCTGCTTTCAGCCTCCTCAATGCGGGGATCACAAGTGCTCAGACTCTGGCAGGCTCAGCCTGCCCTGGGGGCGGGGCTGGGGAGGCATGTGGTACAGAGCATCTAACTGCCATCAGCACGCTTACCTAAGCAGGCACTTTAGTTTGCTGAGCTATCTTGCTGGCCTAGACCTCAAACTTTTGATCCACATGCTTCAGCTTCCTGAGTAGCTGGGATTATAGGCTTATACCACTACACTTGGTCATTTTATTTTATGTTTTTCCCTTTTTTTTTGCAGAACCGGGGATTGACTCGGGCCCTTGTGCTTGCCAGGGAAGCACATTCTACTGAGCTCTCTCCCCGGCCCCTGTTTTTCCCTCTTTGCAAAGGGAAAAGAACGGGCTTGGGAGAGATATTTGAGTAGGTAGGGTAAAGAATGGTCCACAAGAAGAAGAACTCACATATGAGAAAAGGGGCCTGGAAGAGCAGAAGTGAACATATAAGTAGGCATGTGACCAGGCCCATGTTTGTCTTGTTTCCTTTGTGTTCACATTCCTTAGCCTTTAGTTAGTTATTTAAATCCATTTATGTGGATTTTTCTCTCAATCTCGGAAAGTCCTGATAGCCAGCTTTCAGTTAGGACCCATATATTAAGATAGTTAAAGGGTGTTTAGTTTTCTTTGGGCTTGCTTTCATTTCTACAAGAAGAAATATCTTCTTGAGTGAGAAAAGTCTAGTAATCAGTGGTATCCTATTTCTTTTCCTTCAGACTTAGGAATCATTCATTCTTAATGCTTGATTTGTTTTCTCTTATTCTATTCTGTCTGCTCTAGGGATTTTTGCTGTAGGGATAGTGCTGATTATCAGAAAGAGATAGCATCACTGCTCAGTCTTATATCACTTAAATAACCTACCAGTGCTACCAGAATTAAGCAATGCTACCAGGAATCCTGACAGTCCACTGCTACTCTTTCTAGGCTTTTCTCACCTTGTTCTTATTGCAGCTTCATTGTTAGTAAATTGTTTTTAAGATGATAAACTACTAGGGCACAGGAGCAGTTACATGTCCATAAACTTTGTCAGATTTGCCCATTTACGCTGAGATCTAGTCTCTGCTAGTATTTCTTGTTGCATCTCTCAGCTCAACCGAGGTAAAAGTGATTTTGAAATGGGAACTTACTGATAATGTGGAGGACAGATTGGATTCATTTTATTCTGTCCTTGGGAGAAAAAAAATAAGAAGGACTTGTTAATAAATTAGATATAAAAACTAAGGATTTTGGCCTGAATAACTAGTTGGATAGTATAACAACATCTTGGAATGGGAATAACTGGAAGAGGAATGGTTTTGGAGCAGGGTTAGCAATGTTTGAGAAGCCAAGTAGATATCAAGTTGAGATGTTCAGGAAACAAGGATGACTACATGTGTCTCAAGCTCCAGGAGAGTGCAGACATAGATGGCCCTGAGGGTCCTGGATGGAGTCCTATGTCTTAGGGGGAAAGTACAACTAGAAGAGAAGAGGTGGGAAAGCAAGCCTTATTTTGATGTGACATTGAAAGGTCTGGTAACAGAAAAAGCCAGAGGCAAGAGATTCACTGGAAGGAAGCAGCCAGAGGCTGCTGGTCTAGTAGCCAAGAGGACATGTTTTGAGGAGGAGGGTGTACCCTGATGTTGGGGTTGCTTCTGAGAGATGGAGTAAGAGGGTTGGATTTGGCAGGATGAGCTTGTAAGTGATGTTGAGTAGACGTCCAGTGCTGTAGTAGTGACCAGTACTGATCAGAGTGATGAGATAGAGGGATAGCTCATCTGTAACAAGGAGACCCAGGAGCAGCTTTGGCTATGGTATCCTAGTACTTTATAGAAACTCAGTAATGAGGGAGAAGTGAAAGAATGTCAAGAATTAGGGCTATTTACCACAGTTAATGATTTAATTAGAAAATCTTTTGTTAGAAAAAGATTGTCAGCAGGGCATAATGCGACAGGCCTGTAATCCCATCACTCAAGAGGCTGAAGCAGGAGAATCACTGCAAGTTGGATGCCAATCCTGCGTCTGCCTAAGCTACATAGTGAAATCCTGTCAGAAAAAGAGAGAAAGAAGACAAGCTTGTCAGTTTGTAAAGCCCTTGCTGTATGTTTTTGAAATTTGAATGGGACACTTAAAATGGAAACATTATGATACAAGATTTTAACAGATTTCGAAGCTTAAAAGACACTTTTTACTAGCATCTTTGATCCTTTTTAAAAAATGGTTGATTTTGTCTAGTCTGTTTGGTGCTGATTAATTTGAGATATTTTAAAGTCACCACTGAGATTAACTCCCTTTGTAATTGGGGAAGGGGGCTAAGGATATAGATCTGTGTTACAGCACTTTCCTGGCATATAGGAGGCCCCTAGATTCAATCCCCACACTGCCGAAAGAGAGGATTAAGAACTGTTACATAGAGAAGGTAAATTCTTTTCATTAATTAATCAGTTTATTTATTTATCTTACGTATTTGGTATAAAGTCATTATGTGGCTCAGATTCTTAGTGATCCTCCTGTTTCAGCCTCCCCAGTGCTGTGATTACAGACATGTGCCATCATGTCTGGACTTTGTGGCTGACTCAGTACACACTAGGGATGGGGCTGACATGGTGTGTGGTGCTGGGATTGAACCCAGGCCCTGCATGTGCCAAAGCAGGTGCTTAGTCCACTGAGCTATCTCACTGGCCCTGAGAGGGTAAATTCTTGAAGGTTAACTAGCTTGCACAGTATCCTGTGGTGATGTCATTTAAAAGTCTAAAGGACAGCTTGTTGAAAGTTTTAAATTTGTGTTATTTTTTATTGGTGCATAATGCCATTTTAAGCAAACACCATGATTTGTACTACAATATAATATAGTCATTGAATAATCTTTATTTGTAAAATTTTATTGATCTAATCTGACAACACGGTCAACTTGATATATATTGATAATGTATTGATACATAAATCTTTTCCAAGGGAGAGAGGTGACAAATGTGCTTGACAGTGTATTTGTGGACTGCAAACTGTTGTCTACTCAGCTGTAGAGTCGCTAACACCTAATGAAATCAAGTAGGTGTTTTTTCTTCCCTTAGTTGAATTTTTAGTATCTTTGAACATTGTATAAACATTGTTTTAAAAAAAAAAAAACTGATCTTTTTTTCATTGTATGAATAAGTAATAAATGCCAATTTAAACATGACAGCAACAAAACATTTGAAGACAAATTGAAAGTTACTATTGGTCCCATGTGTAACAATTTAGGGGGTGTGGCAAGCACTACCACTGAGCCACATTCCCAGCCCCCAACAGTTTTTAAATCTTCTAAAAGATATAATAATACTCTTGGAACTGTGAGCATAATGGAAGTGTGTAACTCTGTAACAAAGTGGGGGAAAGAAGGAAGAAATCAGATATCTGCTATATTGAGAACAGAACTAAGAAATAGCAACAGATATTCTCAGAAATGTTACACCAGCCAATCTGAGAGCAGCAGCTAAATGTGACAGGAGTCATGCCTTCTGCAAGACTGGGCAAGCACAAGGGAACCAGGATGAGAGCATCAGAAAGATATGGATCTGTCCAGCTTCCGTATGCTCTCAAAACTGACTCAAGAAAGCTTCCTTTTGGAACAGGGCCCCATCCTAAGGAGAAATGACTGGGAATAGAATTAAAATTGAGCAGTACAGGGGCATAGAGACTCAGGAAAGAGAAAGTCCAAACCAAAGTGGGGGAGGGGGTCAGAGACTAAATCCCAGGAAGCCAGGCTCAGATAAAAACAAGAAGTAGAAAGTATCAAAGCTGGGTCAAATCCCACACAAGGTTATTATTAGAGAAAAGAAAATAGAGCCAAATAACATCCCTTGGAAGCATACCAGTAACCATTATTTCCAAACAAGCTATAGATTGTATGAGAATGATGCAAGACTTGAAAGGAAAGCATAAATTATAACTTAAAAATCTTAGAAATAGGACACAGAGCTCAGGAAAGAAAGAAAAATTCATTTACTTTTTTAAAATCTTACTTACTTGGTACAGGGTCTCACTATACAGCTTGGACTCAGTCATCCTCCAGTCTCAGCCTCCCCTGCACTGGGATTACAGACATGTGCCCTCATGCCCAATTTCAGTGGCCACCACAGCATAGGGTACCAGAGATTGGACTTGGGTCCTTCCATTTCCCAGGGAGTCACTTAGACTCCCAACCTATCTTCCCCAGCCCAAAAAAATTCATTTTAGAAGAGTAGATTAAACTAGAAGCAACCTAGGGGATACTATCTGAATTAAAACATTCAAAAAGGAGAGTTGTTTTAAATAATAAGGAAACAAAGAAATATAAAGAAGATGACAGTGGCTTTCGGATCCGCCATCTGTGGTGTAACCGCCGCAAAATGCAGATTTTCATGAAAACCCTTACGGGGAAAACCATCACACTCGAGGTTGAACCCTCCGACACTATAGAAAATGTAAAGGCCAAGATCCAGGATAAGGAAGGAATTCCTCCTGATCAGCAAAGGCTGATCTTTGCTGGTGAGCAACTGGAGGATGGACGTACCAAAAGGAGTCTACCCTTCATCTTGTATTGAGACTCCGTGGTGGTGCTAAGAAAAGGAAGAAATCTTACACCACTCCCAAGAAAAATAAGCATAAGAGAAAGGTTAAGTTGGCTGTCTATATTTCATCCACTATAAGGTGGATGAAAATGGCAAAATTAGTCATCTTCGTCGAGAGTGCCCTTCAGATGAATGTAGTGCAGGAGTTTTTATGGTCAGCCACTTTGACAGACATTATTGTGGCAAGTGTTGTCTGACTTACTGCTTCAACAAACCAGAAGACAAGTAATTATGAGTTAATAAAAAAACTTGAACTAACAAAAAAAAAAAAAAAAAAAAAAGAAGATGACAGTGAAAGCAAAGAGATTTAATACACAATTTTTAGGAGTTCCTGAAAAACAAATCAGGTAAATAACATGTTAGGGGCCAGGAAGACAGCTAAGTAGAAGCACAGGGTCCTGTGTTCAATCTCTGGTACTGCCAAAAAAAAAAAAAAAAAAAAAGTAAAGTGAATTTAAGACAATTTTCTTGAAATAAAACATTGGGAACTATATTTGAAAAAGAATATGATGTGACTGAGAATATCAACCTGGAGAAAAGAAGAAGATAGATTGTAAAGAAAAGGAGCCAGGTGTGGTGGTGCATGCCTGTAACTCCAGCACTCAGGAGGCTGTGGTAGGAGAATCTTTGTGAGTTCAAGGCTAGCCTGGGCTACATAGTGAAATGTATCAGGAGAATATAGTTATTAAAATCTATGCTGGGTTTCAACAGTTAAATTGTGAAGAAAAATAACACAGCATAGTCTCCAGATTATGAAATTAAACAGATTTTTCAGATGTAGGATTTTAAATCACAACAGAATGAGATTAGCAAACCTGTCTCCTAGTGGCAACCATAAAATGGACAATATTGACAACTGTTTCAGTGCTGTACAAATTAAAGCTATAGAATTGTGTGAGAATCATTTATGTTTGAAAGACTGATGAGATTTGGTGTGAACAGTGGGGACAATACAGATCTGGTGTTCTTTCCTGGGCATGTTCTTATCCCCAGCCTCTCAGCTTGGTTAAGCTGGGGGTTCTGCCAATGTGGAGCAGAAGGTGGGTTCCAGCAACCTTGCTTTTGGTTCTTTATTATGGAGGTGAAAGTAGTGCTTATGTTGTCAGTGGTGAGGATGGTCTTGGCAGCAGATGTTGTCATCATGGCAAGGGTGAGTATATTCTTGGAAGAGGTCATGTATAGGCACATTTGAGACTAGGTGGGCTGCAAAGCTGTGACCAACTCTTCAGCTGTCTGTGAAAAGACCTTGCAAAAAAGAAGAGATTAAAATGAAGACAGAGAACATTAACAAAAAAGGGAACATTTACTTTGTTCTGGCTTTCATCTGTTGGTTAGAATATATTTGGAAAAGTTAGTCCCCTTCCCATATCACATATTTTGTTACCTTGAGGTACACTATGTATGGTACCAAAATAAATAAATAAATAAAACTCTATGTCACCTTTCCTCTTAAGGAGCCGGGGAGATGGCTCAGTAGAATAAGCACTTCCCTGGCAAGCGCAAGGGCCTGAGTTCAATCTCCAGTTCCACCAAAATAAATAAATAAATAAAACACTATGTATGGGAAAAGCAGATCAAATGTCCTCCTTCCCTCCCTCCCTCTCTCCCTCCTTCCCTCCTACCTCTGTCCCTGCCTCCGTCTGTCTCTTCCTCCCTTCCTTTACTGGTTTTCAAAACAGTACATTGATTACCTAGCATCTTCCTATGGGGATGTTAGGATTTTTTATTTGTTTTTAGATATGATGTTGAATCTGGGGATTTACTTATAGGGTTAAGTCTATTGCAGTTATTATTCTTACCAGTGTCTGCATTGATTTATCCTTGTTGAGTTTGGGTCTTGAATTCTTTTGATGTCATCCTTGACAAAATGTTAAAAAAATATTTTTCAAAATGATTCATCTGGTATCATATATATACTAGGGGTGGTAAATATTTAAATTTAAAAATATGTGTACTAAAAGATAATGTCATTAATCTCTTGTTTTGAATACAACCCATCATTTTTGCCACTTTCTGAAGCAGGTCTTGAAATCTTCCTTTATTTCTTTACAAGGTGCAGTCAAAAATACAATGATTTCTATTGCTAGGTGTTGTCCAATGTTAGGCTTGCAAAAATGTTGCAGTATGTTCTTACCCATCTTATTCACCATTCACCACATCCAGTGCTACGCGACTTCTGGCTCTACCACAAAGTCA
Organism: Ctenomys sociabilis; assembly: GCA_004027165.1. NCBI lineage: Eukaryota > Metazoa > Chordata > Mammalia > Rodentia > Ctenomyidae > Ctenomys > Ctenomys sociabilis. Next base: position 42,264 of record PVKA01017488.1, read on the forward strand.
GAATGACCATGAAAACATGTTTTGATACATTTAAGGCATTGGGGCAGCTATGGTAGAACAGGTAAAAATTAAATTGAAGGCTTCATGTATGCTAGGTAAGCATTACTATTGAGCACCTCCTGGCTCTGAGACTTTGGATTTTTTCTTCAAATAGTACTGAGTTAGTTTTCACTAATGGTTGAAATGTGATTGGATATGAATTTTATGGTACTTTTTCTCTTCGTAGGTATAAGTGGTATCGCTAGCATGCCACCACTTACAGCTGTTGCTCCAGTGCCAATGGGATCCATCCCAGTTGTTGGAATGTCTCCCCCCTTAGTATCTTCTGTTCCTCCAACAGCGGTGCCTCCCTTGGCTAATGGGACTCCCCCTGTCATCCAGCCTCTGCCCGCTTTTGCTCATCCTGGTATGTGTCATGCTGGAACTAGAACTTACATTGTGCTGCACAGTTTTGATGTTTGTCACTTCCAAATTACATTTAAATAATATTTTGTTCCAAAAGAAATGACCCCCCCCGTTTAATTTCTCATAAGTACATGTACGAGGGTCAAGAGATTTCTTATTTTAGTTTTTTTTTTTAATTTGTGTATTTTGTACAGGGTCTCACAACATAGCTTGGACTCATAGTGATCCTCCTGTTTTCAGCCTCTCCAGAACTGGATTACAGGCATGCTCCACTACACCCAAACAAGGTGGCCAGCTCAGCATGCCCAGGGGCAGGGCCAGCACAGCCTGTGGGGCTGGGGATCAAACAAACTCCAGTCCCTGCTCTTGTCCAAGCAGGCCCTTAGTCTGCTGAGCTATCTGACTGGTCCAGGGTCAAGAGATTTCTGAGTATCTTTGTGGGCAAAGGTAAACTCAGCAGTGAAAACCAGAAGCCTAACCTTTCAAAGGCTTGATAAGAGCAACTGAAGTTAAACAGTGTTTGAACATTTCTGTATTTTTATGTATCAGTTACTACTTTTCTTTAGCTGCTGTGAATCGTAATAAGTGAGGAATCCCTTATAAATAGAATGATGTGGTAGGGGAAAATGCATGTTGTGTGTCTTTTTGAGGAGGTAGAGTGAATCAGGCAGAATGGGAAAGGAATTTAATTAAATAGCTTAAATATATTAAGCTGTAGTATTACATCTTTGCTTAATTGAAGGAAAGGATTTAAAGGTTCTTAGTTAAAATTTCATTTTGAGACTATTCAAAATCTTTCTTTAAAGCATACAATGACAATGTAGACAGCATTACTGTAGCAAATCTTAATAAGTGCATATCAGTATGGCAAGTTTGTATTTTGTGTTTTTTCACACAAAAAAGTTCAAGTTTTACCATTATGCTTAGCATATCATTTTTGTGCCTGAGGTGCCTTGGATTTATTATGAATGTTAGACTATATCTCTTAAGTGAGGAATGTAATAAAGCCCTTTATTTTCTTGTTACATGTAATCCATCATTCACATGTGGTTGTGGCTACAGATGTGGTAGCAAATGATAAAGTACATGCTGTTGTTTTTCTGTAGTATCAGTCAGCCCTCATACCCTGAGTCTTGTTTTGTTGTGTGGGCATTGAAGGATGTTGGAAAACACCTGTCAAGGGAGAGGACAATGTGGCTAAGGCTTGGAGTGCTTTTGCCTGACAGACAGCTATATCAGATCAAGTAAGAATCAGACACAAAAGCTGCCCCTCCCTAGCATCACATGTTATCTGGCAAACACTTGGCAACCTGTGACTTTTTGGCTTTCGCATCTGGAACTAATACTGTAGCTCTTTCAGTGCAGTTAAAAAAATGTTATATATTTAAGCTGTTAGTTCTTAAAATATTGCAGTAGATCTTATAAAAATTTGATAATGCTTAGTGAAGAGTAAAATTGTATATATTGTCTGCACTGCTGCTCTCTCAGGTGATTCACAGCATAAGTAAATCTATCAGTGTTTTTGATAAAAGAACAAAGAGTAAGAGGCCATACCCTGAGTTCAGGATGGAAAAAAAAGAGGAACTTTTTCTGCCTTCTATTTTATGACCATATATTTCAATGTTATAAATAGGGAAAAATCTTGTATTTGTGGAGTTAAATTTATTCACCTTCTTTTTTTACAGCAGCCACATTGCCAAAGAGTTCTTCTTTCAGTAGATCTGGTCCTGGGTCACAGTTAAACACTAAATTACAAAAGGCACAATCATTCGATGTGGCCAGGTAAGTTTCCTTGCTTTTAATGAGAAGTTTGCATAAGATGATTATCTGATTAACTCTTCAAAATGAAGAGTTTTTTAACCTTAATTTTATAGAATGCTAATAATTTTTCAAAATCTAGGTAGTGTAGAGATAATCACAATCAAGAACATGGGCCAGGGAGATAGTTCAGTGGAATAAATACTTGCCTTGCAAGCACAAGGTCCTGAGTTCAATTCCTGGTACCACTCCACCCCCCAAAACAAAGAACATGCCACTCCCTTAAAAGCTCATATGTATTTGTATTTATTTATTTATTTTTAAACTTAAAAAGAATCTTATTTATTTATTTGGTGCAGGGTCTTACTATTCACATTGGACTCGTAGTGATCCTCTTGTTTCAGCCTCCCCAGCATTGGGATTATAGGCATGTGCAACCATGCCCAGTTTCACTGGCTGGCTTTCAGCTGGCGTAGCATGTACACACTACCAGGGTTTGAACCCAGGTCCTTACACTTGCCAGGCAGGTACTTATACTGCTGTGCTATTTCCCAGCCCCAATATGTATATATGTATGTATGTATGTATGTATGTATGTATGTATGTATGTATGTATGTAGTACAGGGTCTACAGGGCCTAGTGCACTACACTGATCAGACTCATAGTGATCCTCCCAAGTGCTGGGATTACAGGTGTGCTCCATCATGCCCAGTCTCAGTTGCCTTCTCAGCATGCCTCAGGGGCAGGGCCTGCACTGCAAGCTGGGGATTGAACGCTGGCCCTGCCTAAGCAGGTGCTTTAATCTGCCAAGATAACTGTCTGCTCTCCAATATGTATTTTTAAAAGCTAACAAAAAAGTAGTTGTAGCTGCTAGTGGCATATCTCAGAGGTAGAATAGTTTCTTCATATGCATAAAGCCTTGAGTTCAATTGTTTTTTTAAAACACACACTTAAGAGTAGTTTTAAAATCAAATTCTAGGGCTTGGGAGATAGATTGGTATTCTAAGTATCTATCTGGCAAGTGCAAAGACCTGGGTTCGATCCCTGGTACCACATACCATGCCAGTCCTGGAATTCCAGGCACACCAAGCCAGCCACTGAGACTGGGCATTTTGATGCTTGATCCCATTGTGGGGGAGGCTGAGACAGGAGGATCACTATGAGTCCAGCCTGTGTAGTAAGACCCTGTACCAAATAAATAAATAAATAGTAAGATTTAAAAAAAAAAAATCAGG